>JABFOV010000292.1:0-43616 GCA_022817685.1 Aradophagus sp. ZL-2020
TTTTGTATCGCGGGTTTTGTGTGGAGGTCTCGTGGTGTGCTTGTGTATTGACGGTGTGTTTATTTTAGTGGCAGTTTGATTTTATTGGTTGGGTAGGTGGTTTCGTTGTCTGGTGGGTATGGGCGGGTGCGGTTAGTGGCCATGTAGCAGTACAGTTTGTGGTTGGATTTTGTAGGTAGTGGGAGAGAGATAGATGATTACACGATAAACGTATTTGACTAATGGAACATAAGAATAAAGTGCCAGCATAAGTGAAAAAAGGTGGGCTTTACGATACGCGAATTCCGCGAGGTACATTTTCTCGCCGGCAAACTGCGAAGTACAGCGTGAAAAATTCTTTAACTTGGTTCGTCGCGGCTTCTCCGGCGCGAGAAATTCCAATGTAAAGGGCACTCAACCCGAAAAACGAATATAGCACGAAAGGAAATATTAAGTCGAATATGTTAAAAGAAAATAATAAAATCACAACCCCGAAGGTGAAGACATTCTTTATGCCGTCCTCTCGTTCCAACGTCATTTTTACAAAAGCGATAGATTTTTCGGATAAAATGTTAATAGATAAAGTTGTGAATTGTCTAATATACTGAAGAAAATGTGTAACTTATTTACCGAAATCCGTGATCAAAATCCAAATCCAGTATGGAAAAAGAAAAGAAAATAAACGAATGTTAAGCCAACTTTGATTTCCAATTTTTCGAAATGTATTAATTCAAGTTCACTAATCCAATTGAAAAACGACACTATCAACGGTGATATCTTATAAGCCGCAAATCATTGTTTCTTCCTCTAGTTTGTAAGTATTTGTTACTGTGGAAATTGTGGTTTGGAAATGACATAAATGAACGATAATGAACCGTTTTATTGGGGTTCAACGGCGGGATTACTTTGCAATCTAAATTTGCGACTTTCCAAACACAATTTGGTATCAATCGACGGCGAGCTTTATGTAAGCGCCGAGACTCGCAATTTTCATGCAAAACGCTTTATTTCAACTAATTATACCGCTCGGAAATTATGCCGCCGTTGTGTCGTGCTTTGACTTTGGTTGCAAAACTATTCACTGAAATAAACACGCTAATCGTTCGCACGTTTTCGACACCGTTCGAGCATTATTCAATGTTCAACGCATACGTTTTATTAATTCAACGAGTCACAAATCGTTAATAAACTCTCGTTACAAGTTGGAGTTAAAACCTAAAATCGACCCTATCGCATTTCGTTTTGGCGTAGCGTACAAACACTTTCTTGTCAATATAATGCGAACGTAACTTTTTCATTCAGTAAAAATGAGTCCGAGCAAAAACACTCCAAGTTACTTGTTACAAGAAATTCATTTCCAGTTACGGAGCTTGATGGTTCCGGCCAAACTTTCAGTCAATCAGGGCCAATAAGGGAGTGGGGGCGTTCATATAAATTGGTCCGACGTGTTTTGAATTGCTTTGTTTTTATTTCAGCAACAGTATGTTCCGGGCTGAAACTTTAAGCGATAGTTACGCAGAGCGTTAATGGCATTTCACCGCGCGATGCGAATTTTAATGAGATTTATAATTAGGAAGCACTCCAGGTCTTTGCAGGAAACAAAATTTAGCAAAAAGGGAGCTCAAAATTTATGATCACTTTAGTGCGAAAATAGCTGCGTAATCGGAAAACAGATTTGTTTAAGAATTGTTCGCCAAATTCAATTAAACGGCAGAAACTCTTCAATCTCTTTCTTCATGAAATTCAAAGAAAGAGATTTGAAGGTTTGATATCTGTACAATTTACCGAGCAAATATTATTTCCAAATATTATTCCACGTTGCATAAAATAATGCTCGCGACATATATTTGAACCTGCAGAAATGAATAAAAAGCCCAACGCACCTACACAAATGTGAACAGGTAAGCGGGCCAAATGCATTTGTATTTCTTTACGCGTTGCCTCGCTTGTATACTTTTTTCTCTCGGCCCGTTGCATGACAAACGTACAAGTGGAGGAATCCCGGTCGAGTAAGACATCGGTCAAGTTTTCGTTTGCATGCGGGACGCCATCGCATTTAATCTGTTTTTAGCTCGCGGTCAAAATGTCATTCAAATTCTGTCCGATACAGCGTGAAATTCTGCTTGTTTTCGTTTGTTGATTGTCATACGAAACAATGAACAATGAAAGTAAAAACTGATTTGTCGTAATTTAGAATGATTGTTTACAAAATCAATTTATGTTTCGATAATGGTATATTTGTAGAAGTGTGATTTCGATACAATACTAAAACTTTTGTTTGTTAACAAGCTATTATTAAGAATAAATAAACGAAATGAAGCAGTGAAAATTTTGTAATTAATTTTCGAAGTTAACTGATTGTTTCAAAAAATCATTTAAATTTTATTTATTAAATTTGCTTATTACACGTGTTTTGTTAAGTACATCAAACTTTTTGCGAACTCTACAGAGTAGCGTCCCTAATTTATCATATAAACATGTAAAGTGTAGAAAAAACATTAGGACAAGACGAAAGCTCGCCGGACTTGCGGAGGCGTTTTAAATGACATGACAAAACGGATGTCTCAGGTGTCCAGACATTTCAGACTGGCGGTAATAACGAAAGTTGTAACAAGGACATTCAAGGGTCCTAGAAACAAGCAACTTCACTGCATTTTCTTGTACGGTGTCCTAAATTTTTTTGACCAACGCCAGACGAGGAAACGCAAATACGATTTTATACAGTACAGCAATCGCATCAAGTAAAATTCCTTCAGTGCGTGCATGAACACATTTTCCGTGCAGCAAAATAATGGCATTTGTATTCGTTTACCTGTTCAACTGCGCTGATGAATTTTTCAGAACGACTTCGGTAGTTTCGGCCGAGCGTTTTTCGCGTTCGGAAAGGCGCACCACGGTAAATCTTCGAGTCATCGTATTTCACTTTTCACGTAACATCTTTTATTAATGTTAAATGTCTTTTAGGTGCAAATGGTGCTTAATGCACGAACGTATGTTTTAATAATCCAAAGGTCGTACGTTATACTCGAAACGGCATTTCGTGCTCAGAAGCAGGTTTGGCTTTAAGCTTAGCTCGTAAACCGAATCGGCACGGAGCTCACGCATAATGGCTTTTCAGTGTACCATCGGGGATTCGTACTTCCGGTTATGCACATTCGGATAACATGCTCTTATGCATATTGAGGGAATGATGATTGAGAGCATTTTTCGTGTATTTATTGATTAATGAGTGCAAACATAGGTATAGACACATAAACAGTCGGTAGATACGATTGGAAGACTGTCTACAGGAATTTGCAATGATATGGTCCGAACATGAAGATATTATATGTTCAACATCATTAAAATGCAATCTTTTTATTACTTCTAAGTAAGTACGTTTGTATCAAGTGGAAATAGCGATCGGGCTGAAACATGACCTGGTCAGGAATCTATGTCAGCGGATCGGGAAAGAACCACGTCGACATACGTCGCTAATTTAACGACCCATTTTTCTCAGTGTGAATTAAGTAAGACTCTCACAAGGAACAAACAAAGAATCCTTTGGTAAAAGATGCACGATTTATGCCTGACTTAAGCAATTTAGAAGTAATTTTGAAAATGCATTTCGTCATGGGAATTAAAACGATATGTAATATAATGTAAAGATATATATTTAATTACATTGTTCCATTATGTTCACGATGAAATAATAGAGGTAGAATTATTGTATAGCATATTTTTTAATTAATATGCCGCGTTATTTGGTTCATCGTATTCGCGACTATATAAACATTTTCATCAAGCACATATTGTAAGTAGAGGCTAATGAAAATTGTACAGACGCAACTAAGTAAATCAAAATTATTACTCAATTTTTATACATAAAGGAACGGATGGAAAATATAGAACAGAGAATACATGCGTATTCATCACTGTATAACTTTTATACCTTTTAGTAAATGAAGAATATAACTATGAACAAAATAAAACGAACATTTTACTGCAATTGTTTCAGCATTTATACAATATGATCTCATTTTCTTTATAAAATGATTGTATCGAATACGTTAATGGCAATGGTCATACTTTAAAAGAAACAGAGGCGCAATTCGCAATGGGCTAAAAATTTAATTAGCTTTGAATGGCGAAAGTAGAATTAAATTCATAATATTAATTAAAATATTAAATTATTAATATATTTATCATTTTATTCACTTTATCAATATTTACTGTGAATATAAAATAAAAAATTGATATTGTAATTGTTAATGGGAAGTACAAATTGTCAATTGACGTATTAGATTTTTTAAAAATGTTAAATATATTAGGTCTATAACGTAATTCGTGCGTTTTTTCAGACTTTTAACATTTATTTAAAAAAAACATGTACAATATTATTATTTGAAGTATTGCCCATCTAATAAACTTACGTCGTGTCTTAGTAAACCGCACGAATTAAGTTATAGACCTAATATATTTCTGAAGAGAATTGCTCTTTTAAAAATGATAAATACGTTTCGAATTATTAAACAAAAGAATGCAAAAATTTTGCGTAGCGACAAAAAATGTCAGACTCCTCGCCGCGTTTCTATAGCATAGGAAATGTCGCTTTTTTACACGCGTAAATCACGCCGAAGCCTCGGCGAATATCGCGGACGAGCTTCCCTTATTTTACGGTGCGCCGTGAAATAGCAGACGGTAGCGGGATAATCCTTGACGCCGGGGCGAAAAGGAAACTTTCTCGACGAATCAAATTTCCCCGAGCAACTTCGGCATTTGCGGTGAATCCAACGCGCCGATGACTTGAGCGTCGGCAAAACGGGATATAACTCGCGAAAGAAGTGTGAAGCAGCGCAATAACCGCCATTCAGAAAGGTTATCTTTTCACATAAATAATTTGTTCGTCCGCGGACTCATTTTGTATCGCAAAATATTCAAATGCGACGTACAACTTGGATCGAGCGTCAGTCGAACGATTTGCGAAACTTTAATTTAAACTTTCGGCTTTAATAGAGAAACGGGTATGGAAGAAGGAAGGGGGAAGGGCAACAGTGATGAAAGAATCTCGGCGACATCAAAAAATTACTGTGTGCTAGTGAGTACGTGAATGCGACTGGATGTGCAAATTGTAACTCTCGTTTCTGGAACGAGAAACGCAATTTGACATAAAAGAAGAAAGAGGGAATTTGCTATCTCCTTTTTGGTTTTTTTATATATACATTTTTTTCTCTAGAGAAGTATCGCGATTAAACTTTTCTCATTTCCGCAATGATTAATGAAATCAATTTTTTTCTGGTATTCTGTGTTTAAAAACATTTTTTTTTTTAGGAATTGTTTTTAAAATGTTTTAAATTTTGTCTCATAAACCCTTATCAACTAATAATTGTAAAATTCCGAAGCACAAAGAAATAATTTACTTGTGTATCTATTATCAGACCGAGAGCAGAAATTTAATTTTGTTACGATTAATACAATCTCAATCAATCATGGACCAAGTTGTACGTCGAGAGAGCATACGCTGTAAATTTCTTCTTGCAAATTAGCTAACAAGTTAGCTGCAGATGCTGCGTTAGTTGTACTTGATGTTATGTTCATCAAAAGTTAACTGTCGATGTTAAGCTTTTTGTTACGGTGTTTCCGAAACACGTTTACGAAATTTGCGAAATGCGCCATGAATTCATTCAGCAGAAATGTATAAAAATTGTACTGCATTATAAAAAGAATGATTACCTTACTTTTTTTTTAAAAAAAACTTTATTCAAAATAATTTACTCTGAAAAGCGAAATCATTAATTCAATATGATAAGGTAAATTGCGAGAAATCAGATTAAGCAAAAGATACTCGACGACTCTCGAGTCTTTTGCAATTTAAGATATCAACTTCTAGGCAAAAAGTAGGGGCTTCTTTCTTAAAATGCAGTAAACTGTTGAAAGCCTTTTCTTGTTAGTTTTATGATTTACGACACACGCGAACTCACCGTAGCATCATAATTCAGTACTTTCATTATAAAGGGAAAATGAACAAACATTCGCAATACGTACCTTAAATCATGAATGTCGAATATTCGCGTGCCTTAAATCATTCGAAAATAAAGTGCGTAATTTTTTTTTCACTCCTAAGCATTACGAATTGCTCGCAATTCCCATCATTTATTTCACGTGGCAACTTTTTCTTGTGATTATAGGTATGCATCTCGCGTTTCGTTTTACTCTACGTGCCGTTGTTTATACAAACGACGCTTTTTTTCTGTCACGAAACAGCAATTCCCAGATTCAGTTTGTGACGAAAGCTTGTTTCCTTAATGAATTCTGCAGTACCACTACCACTTTTCGGTCACGTCATGCATTAAAGCACTCTGTCGCACGTCACGAAATTTCTCAAGCTTTCGTCAGGTATTACGCTGTAAAAAACGTGATTTTACGCCAGCCAGGAAAATGGTCCGGTGGACTTTAAATATTGTATATCGAGAGATAAATCTTGGAGATAGGCCAAACAATGTTTTTCGTAAGCAAAAAGTTGGTGGTTTTTCTTGTCACGATTTCCGATGGTCTAGTTTTATGCCGAAAATATCAAGACTGGATGGATGTATCGAGTTTTATCATTTGTGCAAAATGAAAAAACGGTAAATATGATATATATAGCTTATTATTGGCAATCGTGCAAAAAAAGTTCAATATTTAATTCAACTCATTTAATTTATCAAGTCAGTACATTGTCCCATTATAATCATCAACGAAATTTCGAATTCAGCGTTCAAATATTTCATATTGTATTTAATCACATGAGATGGTAAATAACGATTTGGAATATCTGTTCTCCATTTTCGATCTAAAAAAGCGAAGCACAACGAAGGATAATGCGGAGGGTGAGAACAAACAAAAGAGAGAAAGCAACGGTGAAAGAAGAGCAAAGAAAGCCGACACTGAAGAGTTAATAAATATTTTCTTCGGTGCTCATTATACCTCGCGTGCTCGACGAGCTTGGTGAGATGCACCGGGGAATCCCGTCGGGATCGTGAAAAAAGGTGGCAGTCCCGGTTGTCCGGGGGCGAATGTAAACATAAACCTAAATGCTTTCCAATTCCTTGCAGCACGATGATGGCGGATTGCCAACTGCGGTAACTCTCGGTCTATATGCACGCGCGTGTACCAAGTTCGAAGTCGCGGACTGCGCAGTTCAAATGTTTTTCCGAACGTCGTGTTAGCAGTCCGAATTCGCCAGCGACATTATCATCCGGACTTCATTAGGGAAATTATTTTTCCCGCCGAAAGGAAAGTTTTAAATGGTTTCATTATTTCTTGTTTGTAAGCATTTATAGTTATTATTTATTACGTTAGGAGAAATATAAATGAAGTATAACAAAAGACTGACTTTAGTACGTGATGTTAAATTTTTCGTAAATATAATTTTGTATTGTTTAATTTTTTAGTAAAATCACTGTGTAAAGAATTATCAATGTTTTTCAACTAAAATTCATGACTAACGTAATTGTTTTTGAAGTATAGCTTGTCCATTGTATTTAGCAAATATAAAGGGAAATACCGTCTACAAAAAATATAATATAAATTGCACGTTATATTTTTGTAAAAACGGAAATTGCGCTATTTTCTTTCTAATTTTAAACCATATTATCAAGTAGATTACTTCGTTTTATAAAACGCAGGGTTCAGCGAGCCGCACTTTTGTTTTGTGAAATTAATGGAACTTGTTAAAAGTTATTCAGATATCAAAAATAAACGAAACGCTGGATTAAATTTCTTTAATCTGAAAATTGTTTATACACGACGCATCAAATATTTTTTACAACAGAGTAATGCACTGGGTTTATGAAAGTTTTAACTGAATGGAATAACGCATACTGACTTTGAAAAATACCTCGATTCTCGTAAAATGCAACTTCTTTCTCTGCTAAATATTTCATCCGGCTCATTTGTCTTCGTTGCGAGTGAATATTTGTTGAGAATTAGATTATCAAGCAATTTATTTGCAAATAAAAAAATAATAAGTATCAATCAACGACGAAAGAAGAAAGGTTCATTCAATTATAAAAAACAATTTTGTCAGCCAACGATTTTCTTTCTTTTAAAGAATTAACGGTAAAATTTATGGCAGCAGTAACCTGTCCGAACAAATCCCGATTATCACAGGAATTTTATTTGTTTAATTAAACCTGCTTGAAAGACAAATCTAAATAAATAACGTGCAAGTAGCGGGATTGTAAGACACGCTCGTGAGGCCGAGATACTACGTCCGGACGCGTTACTTGCACGAGTGGTAAGGCACGTGAGTTATGCGGCTTACAATAGTCGAGAGGAACAGGCGAAACGGAACCGTCGCGATTGTACAAACATACTGCAACAGTTACGCTACCGCGGCTTTGTCTACGGACGTACGTAGGTAGAAAATGGCGCCGCGGGCGGTGCCGTCCCACGCGAACGTCGAATTTCGGGTGACAAAAGTGTTTGCAATGATAATTGGGAGTTTTGCCGGGGGCTCTGCCTAACATCAACGATTTCACGGTGACCTCGATGACGACCTTTGTCGGCGCGCTCGGACCGACGTCCCTTTGACCTGGCCAATTCGTTCAAAGGCGCACGATCGGACCAATAGAAATATCAAGGCGAAATATGTCGTTTCCGTTTAACGCATTTCAGACGATGTTGCATGCAAATTTAAAGATGACAATTTAATGGATTTCAAATTGCTGGTGGATTGTAATGGAAGTGGAATTGAAATATTGATCGATTGTAAGTTTGGCAAAGAGAGATGTGAAGATGGAATATTGAAACTTGTTGAATATCCGCGTGAATATTTGAAAGATGGCATTTAAATTTAAGGGCAGCGCGCTGATAGAATAGGATTTGCTGTTGCGATCCGCTTCGGTAAATATTGGTCAATATCAGTGTGTACAACAAACTGATGGTTATTTTAATATAAATGGAATAATAGTTCGATGTCAAACAACGTGTACTAACAAAAATTTCTGTTTGGTGGAAGACGAAATATCTTAACTGTAGACGGAATACGTTTTATTATGTTGCACTTCTTTTGAAGTATTTAATCAAGAATCTTTATACGAAGATTAAATGATTATGATTATTATTGTAAAAAATATTCGTTTTTCATTCAAATTGATTTTTATGAACGCGTAAATATAAATACCAAAGTTGAATTTTTAAATTAGTGAAATAATGTGAGATTTTTTTTTTGTAATTATTGAAAAATTATAATACACAATCAGTTATATTCATTACGAAAAACTACAATACAAACAGCGTTTCGAAACGTTAATATTATATAAAACAAAGGAATAATTTGAATGAAAAATTAAACTTTTGATGACATGCTGTTTACAAACAAAATCAACATTCATCAATGCTTATTTATAAGCATCGATGAACAGGTATTTTTGTTTATTGAAAGTTTATCTCAAATTTACAATCTATAGTAAAAAACAAACCGGCACTCGTGTTTATTATTACTTTATATAATCAAATCACAGTTTTACCCCGCGAGTATGAACAACATTTTGCTGTAACATTAAAACATAATTCCACTTAATAATGACAAAAACCGATATGAATACGATGTTTGTTCCAAAATTACAAAATTCATCATGGAAATAAAGTTACACTATTATTGCTTGATTGTTTCAACGTAAAATTTTTTATGTCTAACTATATGACGATTTACCCACGTCAAATTGCACCTGCTCCAGTTTTAATTTTCAGCTGAGCTTTTAATAAAAAATATGATATTGTAAAATAAGCGGCCGACTTTATTTAAGTTTTACTTTCCGACGTTCATTTCCTATGCTATATTTTCATTCTCGAACTGCTAGAGTGAAAACAATTATCTTTCGGTTAAAAGTTGTATTATTTTTCAATCCACGTTATATCATTTAATTGAAATTTTCGACAGTGAGTCTGGTTGGCGTCTCGAAATCAAATCCCAGTTATGATTTTGATGAAAAGACGTAGCTGTAAACGCACTGGAAAAAATAGCACGGCACACGGTAAAAAAGATTGTTGCATCGCTTCATAAACGTCGAAGCGCCGTTGTCGTATAACGCGTGCAGTAGTAAAGCGTCTCGTAAAGTCGGCCCGAGAGCGTTGCAAAATGAAACGCAATGCCGGCTAAGTACTTTCAAGGGGTCGAAGTTCATTTCGCGGCTGAGACTGACTAACGCTGGGATTTTGGCACGGAACTTTGCATTTTAGTCATTCATTCGCAATGACTATAAAACTGCGTTATTCTCCAAAATATCATTAATTAAAAAATATTCATACATAACTGACGTTCCGAGGAATGAAAATAAAGCTTGTTTAATAAGAATAATGAAAGATACGACGGTTGTTCTTGCTTTGCTACGGCAGTAAAAAAAATGAGCGCAAATCGTACGAGAGAAAAAAAAAGAGATTTTAAAAATTGTACTTTAATAGATGTAACATCAATTTCTACGAATTTTGGAGACCACTAAAAGCTCTTCTTTTGTAATCGGCAAATGGAGAACGTAATTCCGTAAAAAAGGACATCGTCTTTTTGCCGTTTATTTTCGAGTGATCTTTCTTCATGTGCGTAGTCTCGCTATTGTTGTCTTTGCGAATTTTTTACACCGTAAAGTGCACGTAACAATGGTACGTGTCTCCGATTCCCAAGCAGCGTTTCCAGATCCTTGTCCGTCAGACTTTTTCTACCGCGTTTCTTACTACCGTCTTACATTGATCCCGCGCAAAACAGCATGAACTCTTCTGTGACGGAAAGTGGGGCCAGCTAAATGGATACCGATAATTCGGAGATAAAAGTTTCCAGAAAAAAAAGAAGAAAAATAAAATCGACCAGGTGAAATGTAAAATCAATAGATTGGATGAACCTTTGCTGGTAACGTTATGTGGTACATGATCATAAAAATAAAAATGATTGTAATCATTACAATTCTATTAATAGAAGAAATTTCATGTAAAAACTTTTGTATGAACGAAAGAAAACATTTATTACGTCGAATATAATAAACTTGTTGGTATAAAATTATTTTATTAAATCGATCTTATTATTTAATAGGAAAACGAGTTTAATTGTAAGCTTCTTTTATCAATAAAATAACATTTAATAAAAGTTGTTACACAAGGAATGAGAAAATATTAATAACAATTTTCGTAAAATGACAAACGTGTTCTTGTATATTTATTCCAGTTTCGCATTGCAATAATGGATGATTGCGTTTTATGTCTCTCCGAGTCATAATACACAATATACATTTTAACTAAACGTCAAGGCACTCCGTCTGTTTAATGAGAAATAAAGAATGCAATATTTCACATTTGTATGGAAGACTTCACAATGCTGGTAACATCACTTGATAAAAATGCTCTTTTTCACTTTTCATTGTAAAACCAGCTCGTATAATTGCGTTTCACTTTGCCAGCATTCAAAATAGTAAACATCTCAATTCGAGATATTTTACAAATGTACTTATAACTTCAGTATTGATATTCATTATTGAGAAATCTCGAAGTTTTGTTAAAACGCTATTCCCATATGAACAATACTTCTACACTGAGAAAAATTCCATTGAATCGACATTCATATCACTGATTCGTTATGCGCTACACTGATTCACCGTTTGTGTCGTTGATCGGTTTATTCCTCATTGAAAACTACTGAATCAATTTTAAAAACGTCGATTTTTTATTAATTACTCTCGTGCGTACGTTAATTAATTTTATTACCTCAAATTTAATTAATTAAAAATCTTTATTATCAAATTTAATTGCACTTGTTTTTAGATTGACAATTCTTTTTTCCTTGCAGTTTTTACAAGTTTTAAATTACTTTTCTACTTTAATCACTAAAGCCGTGTAATTATTGGAAATTTTCACAGTTCGGCAATACAGGGAAATCGTAATGATCGACTTAATACTCGGATACAAAGAGAATGATCGATTCACTATTTCGAAGTGATAAGCGTAGGCCGCAAAAATGATTAGGAGATTGCCGGACATAATTATATCTCTATAAACATTGGAGCGGTCGATTCAAAGACATTGGTGAGATAATCGGGCTTTTACGCGTAAATCCAACCAGCATGTAGCCGGTTCGCAGTAGATAAGGCTGGGCGAGTTTGAAACCGGGCAGCGAACGTAGTTTGGCCTACGGAAGTGTAGACGATCCTCTTTCTATGCTGTAACTGGTGAAAGCCACCGGTTCAAAACCATCGGCTCGATGCAAAGGGCACACCTCTGTCCACCAGACCACCGATGCTGCGTCTGAATTATTCAACAACCGCCGGATTGGCGTTAAACGAAAATTTGGCGATCATCCTGTCGTAGTTTGCAAGTTCCTGCGAATTCCGAGCTTGAATAATAACCGGCCGGATCGTCTTTTTTTATTCTTTCCTTTTTCGCCACTAATTTACGACTTTTTCGCATTAATTGCGATCTCGCGAATGAAGATTCGTGGATTTTTCGCATCAGCAACGAATGTATGTATCACTTCAATCGTTCAAACGAAAGTGTAGTATTGTGATATTGTAATTAGTAATTGGTAAAGACACCTTTTGAAATACTTGCTGACAGGAATGGCTAAAATTAATTATTGGATTATTTCGCACATCATGTAGACGCATAGGGCGTTTGTGACGCTGAAAATTACATGAATTCGGACTTTGGAAAATTGATTAAATGTATCTGAAATTCTAAAGAGTCACATAGGTATGGCGGAAAATGTAAAATTGCAATCGTCGGTAAAAGATGGAAAAAATGCTTCAAAGCATGAAGAAAATTTAAAGCGTCATGAAATAAATAAATTTCAGGCTATTTCAAAGATTGTAACAGAACGTCAATTCAACTTTACCAGAAATAAATTTGACAGACACAATCGGTATAAAGCATTTACCCGTTAACGTAGCAACGTAAAACTTTATGTAATATTTTATCGGCGTGCAAACTTGAATGTACTTTTCCCGTATAAAAAATTATACTTTTATAATGTTTATTGATTTATCGTTTCCCGCGATTCTACAACCGTTACCGCACAGCCATTGAAATCTTCAATGAATTACAGCCTCAAAAGTCTGTAATTAATGAAATTATCGATACTCTACTTGTACGCGCGTCACTTATTAATTATGAAAGAATATGATTGATTGCCGATTATCAAAATAATGAATGAAAAACATGGCGTGAAATTTCATTTCAAGGATACAATGATAAAACAAGAATGAGAATCAATGAAAAACCATTGAAAATGCAGATATTTGAAAAAAAAGGTGGAAATTATTTGCCATGAATTGGTTTTACATTAAATTGAATTAAAAGAAAAATGAATGTGTAAATATTTGCCATTATATTAATTGACACTGCACAAGTTTTTTATTCGTCATTTACGTTCTCGCGAGATTGATTTCAATAATAAATATTGCATTAGTCGCGCGTGAAATTATTGACATTAAGTGTATAATTGAGTTGCGCAAAATTTGCGTCATTCGATGCGACGGTTTTGACTTTTCGTAAACGTCACGTTACGTGTTAATTGAAATATCCCAATAAATCACAATGTTCAATCCGCGTCACGCACCCAGGTGTATTGGATTGGCATATTTCTAACTTGGTCCGCGAGTGCCGGCTCCCCGCCCGCTCGTTTTTTAATTATCCCGAAATTGGAAACTTCATCATCGCGTTGGCAAATAATGACGACCATTATATTGTAAATAACAATAGTTTAACGGCTCATCAACATTCGTCGTCGAAACTTGTGGCGTTAAAATTAAAGCGATAAATCATCGCCGCGAATTATTTATTACAACTTATTTATCTGTTTGTTTCCCGCTCGGCTCGACGACTCTCAACGTCGGTATAATGTAATTGTCGTTGCTTTACAAGTCGACGGTTTAATGTCGCGACTGAAACTTGCGGGCTTCCGACTACCGACAAACAACATTGTAAAACGTCACGTTAACGTCGTTATTGACGTTTTTACGAAGCGAAAAAGAAACGAATCAATGTTTGCATACTTGTTGGTGGTTTTATTTCGTTACGTTGAAATGAGCTCTTATTGTTTGCTGGAAAATGTTTCCTTTTTTCACCTTCCTTTTCATAATTACAATGCAAATGTCATGAAAATTGTAATTTGAATGTCATTGTTCATTGTGAAGAATGACAATCATTCTCGATCGATCACTTTAAAATTTAATTATTGACAAAATGTATTTAATTTTTGTAAATTATTACATTTCGCATTTACATTTGCATTAAAAATATGTTGTAATAATAAATTGAGAGACGGAATTATACTTTGAACTAAAAGGAAACAAGTTCGAACGAAAAGGATATTTTTGAGTGAATAAATAAAATAAAATAAAATAAAAATCAACAAATTGTGGCTCAATAAAGCAACGAAATGGTTGAAAAACAAAACAAAAACAAAATACTGATAGGCAAACAGCCATTACGAAATATACTGTTTACAAAAATAAACAAATATTTCAGTGACATATACACTGATCAACTATGAACTCTACAAAAGTTTGCAATCAATAACTTTGTTGTTAATAACTATTCGCATTTGAGACCAAAACGATTCTGCTTTTAAAACCTATTGTCTCGGAGTTACATAGTTTCAAACCTAAAATCGAGTTCCAGGAGAACAAGAACATTTGCGAAGAGCCAAGAACGAGCGAAGCGAATTTTACGATACACAGTGCACCAATAGCAGTGCAAAATTTCGATTTATCGATTGGCCCGAATTCATTTCGCCGTGCGGCATTTCCGGCTCCATTCTTTTGGCCGATGAAGCCCCGAAAGCCGGCGTTTTTCGACTCACGACAAGTAAATTCTTCGAGCGAATGGTATAATGCATTTTGAAACGAAGGGCAAGGCGCGATCGTCGACGCGGATGACGGCAGGCGATACATTTTTCACGAGGGCGAATGCAAAAAGCCAACTTTTCCGCGGATTAAATTTGTAAGTCAATTTTTCACGCGCGGAAAGTCGTCGATGAGGTCTCGGCATTTTCACGTTCGAGTGGAAATAAAAATGGGGAATCTTGATGCCGCAGGAACACAAGCCCTTCGTCTTCGTTGGGTGTAAAACATGATAGAGGGCGCGCAGCCGAGACGAGAAGATTCGGCGATGGATGAAGACGCGGGGATGGGGGGAGGGGAGCGAGAAGTGGACGGCACCTAACGCCGGAAACGAGATCCCAAGACAGATGGCTCTGCCTAATAGAATGATGCAGCCGTCGCGGCAGTACCCGCCACTCGAACGACGTCGCCGATGTTCTTATTACGGTTCCGCTGCGTTTCCACCAGCCGACAAACGACCTTCGATTTATTTCTCAATCTTCGAGTCAATTACAACTTTTCCTCGTTCGAGAATTAACTGTCGGTTAAAGAAATGCACCTCTTTACCCCGTTTTTCGTTGTACTTCGATGAAAGCTTTTAAAGAATCTTTTTCTTTTTTTTTTTTAATTTAATTTATTTTTGTTTTTCAGGTTCACAAGAACAAATTGCATGTTTGTGGTCATTCATCGAAAACATTTTTTAAAGTAGATTTTTTATGCACCTTTTATTTGAAGAAACTTTACAATAGTTACTTTACAGAAAAAGCTTTTGTTGAATGAATAAAGGAGCACGAGTTAATGTTTATACTAGTAATTGTCGACAAAGGTTTTGTTATACAATACAAAAGTCAGCAACAGTGGAGCGAAAGAATTAAAGGTATATTGAATATATTACAGACGGTGATAAATGTTATGTCGACATAATTCTTAGCAAAATAAAAAGTGAGATAGCAAATTAATGAATGAGAGTAATTATTTCGATAGATTTATAGAGCGTTTTGTTACAGTGCATTTACCATTGAAACTCCGTTTGAAGGTCACAATGTATATTATCGGTTATTTTACTTGGAATTGATATGCAACAGAGTTGAATTATTAAAAATTGTACGTGTATAAGAGTGATTTTATTAAACATCTTTTTAATTAACGGGAAAAAGAAATTTTTCTCATTAAAGTACCCAAACACAAATAATAACATATTAACGATTCTATCAAGAAAAAGCAAATGACGTTTCTCAAGTTTATTTTAAACTGCTTCGCGAAAACTTTTGTTTCAAATATTATGCAAAGACTTTTGCAGATGATATATTTTCTTAACTAAAACATATTTTATATTAATATCTGTGGCTTCTCGACATAACCAAATAATAACAATTTTTGATAAAATTCTGTTACAACTGAATTTAGTATCTTTAATACATTATCTTTTATTTTATATTATAGGAAATACAAGAAAAATATTCTTTTCCATAAGAGAAGTATGTAAAGAAAAAAAATACCAAAAGTGCTGTTATTTGCTTATTTGTTAAAGCCACAGTATATATTACAATATGTTATTATTTTTGCAAAACGTATGCAAGAAACTTCCCAATATTAATTGATTGATTGAAAAATTTAATCAAATAAAAAAAATGTGAAATTTCTTTTGAACATGGCTTTTCGAGCACAAACATTCGATTTCAACGTAAAATTCATTCCATTTTCTTCACATACTTCAGAAACATTGCATCGAGGTCAAAAAATGTTCGCAGACATGAAATTCTTCAACGTTTGAATTCCTCGATCGCTGGTGTTTCAAACTTGCGGCGCGTCGCTAAAACTGCTATTTAACTTTCCATCAAAGGGAGTGCTGGAAAAAGCGGCTCGAAATAACCGCATAACGCAAATGAAACACGTTAACCCGGCGCGGATCGAAAACTGCGTCGTTCCGAATTCGTCGTCGAAATCAGCATAATTAATTTAGTTTATCAGCGATCATGCGGCTCTATAATGTAACCATGGTCCTTTTGATCGGGTTATTGGGCTGCGCGGGCTCGATGATTTTTCAAAGCGCGCGCTGATCAGCGGAACAGTGGAAAAACCAGCGCCCGATTTGTTCCGGATATAAACAGCAAATGAACGGCGGGAGCAACGAATGGCACGGTTAAGTGACTCGGCGTAGAATTAATGGCCACGCGGTGAAATAGCGCCAGCGTTCAGGCCGATGCAAATTTCACGCTCCCGTGGGATAATAAAAGCGCAATGGCTTAGGCATCAATTTATCACACTCGCCCAGCTCGTAATAACGCATTATATATTTCGCCCGATGCCCGATCCCTTTTTACCCACACGTTTCTGCGATCGTCGTTTCGCTATTACAATTGCCGGACGCCTTTCAAATTGCAAGCGTTCGTCAACAGTTAGCCGCTTTGCAATGCGCTGGCGCCATTATCCGGAAGACAATCATTTTGGTAAACACGCGCATTTAGGGCGGAAAGCAGTCTACCATTCTTTCAAAACAATTACCTTTCCACGCTTACATTTAATCATTTTCGTTAATCAATTATTTACAGCAAATTTTATTGGGGATGAAAAAATGAGGCAATTGTTTTTGTTTGGTACGAAATCTTCAAGGGCCAGTTTTTATTTGCGATTATGCAAAATTTCTTGCAATCCAAGATTCTACTTTTGGAAGAATCACCCTCTTAAAACGTTTCGTTTGAAGAAATCCAAGTTCGCTTGAAAGCAAGTCGAAAGTTGATTTAATATTCTTCGAATTCAACTGTCGGCTTCCGCAAATGATTTCAAATCCATTTATGACCACGTTTATTTGAGTTGAGTGAATTATCGCTTGTTCAAATCGATTTTGAGATTAAAGTAAGCGAAAGCATGTTTCTTGAGGGATCGTAAACAAAAATTATCGAATGTACTGTAAAAGTGGCAATAATTAAATAAAGCACAATGTTTATAGTATAAGGCAACATAATATTTCAAGAATGCAAGAAATATTGTAATAAACATAACATTATACGGTTTTATAAACTTATGTTCTAAATTCGTCCAAGTATATTCTACTTTTACGACGTACATAGTAAGAGAGCCGTGCATTTGAGTGCATAATGAAATTGCACGTATCCACCATTTATTTCTATGATACATAATGTGAATGTATTAATATCTCTGTAAAATTTAAAATAAACAGAAAAGTGAAGAAAAGAAAAAACATATCAAGTGATTTTTAAAAGCGTCAAAAATATATTTCGATAAATTATTATTGTTCACTTTTAATGTATTTTTTCTTTTTTCAGGACAAATCAGATAAAAAGTCAAGAATTTAATATTTAAAACAATGTTATAAATACATGTTTAATGTATTTAAAACTGTAAGAAAGATATTAGGATACTTTGCTATTCCCAAATCGTACGCAAATGTTGGCGTCGCGAAACATCAGCGGGGACCTAAACTCGAAACAGTGCCTTGCGTCGCGAATAAAACATGTCCCTGCGCAGAGCCTAAAGGATATTTCGAAAGTTGGGGCTCATGTGCGCATAATACTTCTCGAGGCGCCGTAGCGTAAAAATCGAAATCATGCAAATCACATTCAGCGGCAGCTGGACCCCGTCGCGCCGAGGCGAAGAGGTCACGGATTCATAAAGTCCATGTCGTCGAATATTCCGCGTCTACGGCATACGCTATCATCGTGCGGGCATTAGGTGTGGGCAGCCGCGCACTCGGATGCATAATGCAGTTCCACGCGTCTGCCATCCACCTTTTTCCAAGCAAAACTTGCTTCGGCCGAGGGCGCTCGAGCCCGGCGTGACTCGTGGAAAAATCGTTGCGGCGAAAGGAGACCTCGCTGCCTTGACAATATCGACACTTTGACAACTCGAATAAATCCCGAAATTCCACGCAAGTACAAAACAAACGACTAATCGCGAGCTCTCGAATGCAGCAAAAATAAAGCAACAATTTTCGTGCCTCTGCAAACGACTCGACACTTTTTTCAACCACTCCATTTTCTGCTACGTTAACGACAAATTAACGCAACTTTTATAATTAGCGACAGTTCTTCTCGTGCCGGAAGAATGTCGCTAAGTTCGGCGATAAGTAAAAAGAATATACTTTTCTTTTTTTTTTGTTTTGTTGGAACGCCCGAACCGATCCCCTTTGAAGCTCTATTAAAATGTTCGAAACTTCATTACAATAAACTTTGTCATAATTTCCGAGATGAGTTCAAACATCGCCGGGGAAGCCTCGAGTGGGACTCGCTTTTCCTTTGTTCATTGGAGACGCGACATCAAAGTGTCTCCTGAGTTGCAACAAGATTATCGTGTTGCAACTTCGTAAACTTTTGTGTACCTCTGAGAAATTTTATTGCAAATTTTGTCGAAGGAAAAAAATTGTTGCCTCCGCGCGAAGATGAAGATTGTAGAAAGAGGAACGGAATGAGAGAAGCGGAACATGAGATGGTGGGGGTCGGCGGAGGAGGCCGCCTGTCGAATCGTGAGACGAAGTGTTTGGCTTATTCTGAAAAGATTTGAATGCCTGTAACGTATAAAAATGCTTTCAGTGAGGTTTTCCCCGCTGGCGGCCGCGAGTATAGGCGAACTCCTGATTTTTATTTCCGCTCTTACGTCTTTGCTTACTCGTCTCAACTGACAAGACCCTATATTCGATTTGATCCGCGAGGCAGTGACCTATATCTTCAAGTAGGTTCTTATATATTTATATCACGATTTATACATAAATACAGCGCACAACTCAATTTGTTTTAGATCCAAACAACTTCGAAATTGAGTTCGCGGGATTTCACACATCAGTTTATGCGAATCTCCGGCTGGTAATTTTTTATTCAATGCGCAACGCAAGTCGAATTGCGGGACATTGGTTAGCTCGCGTTCTTGGATGAAAAATACAAATTCCAGAACCACGGTATTTATACTCCAGTTTCCGAGGAAAATACAATTGAAAGTTTACAACGAGCACTGTGACAATGCCGATTTTTATGAATTTCTTTGAAAAGTATCATGTAACATGTATTAAGGATGAGAATTTAATCTGCATTTCGCGAAATATTCCCTTTACAATGAGTCGCGAAAATTGTACGAGATTATTTGCAAAACTTGCAGTCACAAAACTTTGCTATGCAATTCACGTAACTTCGTTTCTTCGGTGTACACATTTTTAACGTATTTCAGCAAATGAAATTTTTTCTCTCCTTTCAATCATTTCTGAAAGTGTTAACGAGTGAGTAACATTTCGTTATTTTCTAATTAAAATTATAATATATAGTAAAGTTAATTATGCAAAAATTTAGTCTGTATAACAATTATATATTGTAACGTATATTAGTTATATATTTTAAAACTTTATACATAACAAATTTTAAGCGTTAAGTAATTGTTACAATTAAACTTCGCTGCTATTTACTGGTTCATCAGTCTGTTTACTAGTCCATCAGACGTCACTAAAGTAACGTCTTTATTAAGAAATTTAATAAGAAAGAAGATTTTAATAAGAAATAATGTTTTTAGAATAAATACCGAATACATTTTTATTACGATATTTCTCTTTATGCATCTAAATAATTTTTTGTTTCAATAATAAATTGAAAAAGGGATCGGTGATATAATTCAACGCAGACAATAAAAATAAACAGGCAGTAAAAATAAAATAATATTCAATGAATCGTGCAAGAAATTTGGTGCAAAAGAGGTGGATGAAAAATGAATGATTCAATGAAAATGGAAGCATGTTAGAGGGGCAACAAGGAAGTAGTAGTGGCGCGAGATACGGCGGAAAAGGTGAAAGAAGAAAGAGAGTTTTAGAACAGCGTGGTCAGGTTTGCGAACGAAACGGGAAGTGGCCAAGAGTTTGTATGTTCTCGCAACGCCAAAAAGAGATTTGTTGTGAAGCATTGAAAAGCAACGAAGACATTCATTTTAGGATATTTGTTCCATTTTTCACACCGAATATTTCCGGGTTCAACTTGCTTCGGTAAACAAATAATTGTCATTGTCACGGAAATGCATATGAGACATCAGCGACTCCGCTAATCGACCTCGTTTCTAAAATACAGCACTTTTCCTGCATGACGTTAGTATCGATAGAAAAATTGGAGGCCGGGTCTAGCAATGTTTTAACGATTTCTACCTTCCAGGAACCACGGCCGTAATTTCATTACGTTGGCGCGCGCGCGTTTAACCGTTACTTACGACCGTAAATAAAAAATGTGCCGTAATTTATTTCACTCGAAACATCAACTTCATAAGATATTTCACGTGTTTTGAAAGTACATAAACGTTTGATGGATAGTAAACATAAATTGAAATGCCAATATTTCATCCATTCCACTAGCTATGACAATACCTCGTTTGTGAAACATTTTTTGCCCTCGTTCGCTCTCGTTTCGACTCGATTCCATGACATTAAAACAAACACTCGGGCTTGGGGAAAAAAGTTTTCAAAAAATGGGGGACGATAAAGTGGACAATATTTAATCAAAACGCAGCTCGAACACTATCGCATGATGTGTCCGAGGCGCAAAATAGAAAGCTATGTTTTCGGAATATGAAGTTTAAAAGGGTTTCATAGACACTCTGAGCCCCATCCCGGGTGCAGCTGTTAGAAACATCTTGGCTCCTCAAACTAATCAAATTGATAAATACTGAAAGTTTCGTGGCATCGGATTTCACGTTGTAACGAATAGCGCGATAACATGGGTAACTTTTAAAACGACCAACGGATATTGAGAAGCTGAAGTCGGGGCGGAAGAGTGTGTCGAAAGAACAAGCGAAACTTCATCGTCATTGATTGAAACTTGTGCAATGGAAAACGCCTTTCGCTGGTCAATGTGAAAAATGACTTTGTGGCTCGAAGATTCGTTTTTAAAACGGTTTCCTGTTCACTCGATTATCTACATTCGCGATTTTCATTGTAATGCTTGTTAATTTTATTTTGAACTTTTGCAGTTGATACGGCAGTTCATTGAAATTAATTATAGTAGGATTATTAAAATAAATTAAATTAATGAATGATTTTTTTATTGATGGCAAAAACTGAAATATTAATTTGTAACAATTTGGCTTCGACAGGTTCGAAGCCGTATTATTCAATGGCAAAAGAAAGAACCCTGCTATACATCGCATTCGCTACCCCTAGTCCTAAAATATGCCCATAAGCTGCTTCAAATGTATTGTGATGCTTCGTTTATAATTTTTTCCCCTTACCTTCCTCGGCAAATATCGGCTGAACAAAAGTTTCTGCGATAAATCATACAGTGGTTCTATCAATCAAGGAACAATAAAACAGTCGTTCAAGAATAAAACTGTTATCGCTATTTATATCGCGCGAAATGTAAAAAATGTGTTGTTCAGAAACGTATGAAAGTCGACGTTCCATGTCGACATATCGGCTGATTCTGAATAAAGTTAATGGCTCATAACGAAAAGCTGAAACTCGATAAATCGCATTTTAATTTGATGATGAATATAAAGCGGGAATACTTTTTTCGTGAAATAGAATCTAGTTTATTGAGTTAAAGATTAAAGAATTTAAATCATTAAACTGAATTTAAGGGGGTGGTGTTTCCAGGCAAAAAATAAGTTGAAAGTGTGGTTTATTTTTATAAAAAGTTAAGTAAGTATTAAAAGTGTCATTCATATTTAATACCATGCTGAAAAAGAAGTAAACTTTTAAATACAACATTGTTCGGTTTATTAAGTCTTTTAAAAAGCAAGCGAAGTTTTACGACCGACCACTTTTTTCAGTAATTGAGAAATAATTATGACTTAGAAAGAGACTTACGGCAATTAGAATAGTTCCATCTAAATTCCAATCGGAGCATTAATCCCTTAGGATGAGAAGTTATATATCTGAATAATAAGATGTGATTGAAGAAATACGTGCTCAGATTAACGAGACATCTTGCTCTCGAATTTAAATCATTCGCGATTACACGTACGTCGGAAATGATATGAAATTAACAAGTTTATTGCGCTAAGTAAAGAAGACGTTAATTTAAAGAGAATGAAAAGTACCATTCGACGTGGTACGAAATATGAAACTTTTTAAAGGATGTTTCTTTCAACCAATGAAAAACAATTTTATGAAAATGAGTCTTTCGAGTTTCTTAATGGATTCACATACGACCGCAGTTGTTATGCAGATTATGATTAGAGTTATGAGCCGATTCCAATCGAATCGCATTCAACGATGATGCCAATTACCTTCTAACCAGATCGCTTCGGTTTCATGGTTATCTCATACCAGATAATGGATATGTTGAATCTGACCGAAATAACGTGATCTTCGGATTGTTATTACTGTCACTTTTCTAAATTTATGGTTCTAATCAGACTGCAAAGATTAAGTTACTTTATGCACTACCTCCGATTACATGAAACTCATGTTCTGTCACAGAATTTCAAAGCTACATCATCGGAGCATTGTAAAATAAAATTATTTTAAATGTGAATTGATTATACTGAATTTTGTTGAATACTCTATTTGAAAATTTAGGTTTGATTTTAATTGATTTATAAACGTATAAAATTGTTTTGTACATTGTTTTAATAAATTATTGTAAAAAGTAAAAAGTTAAAAAAAAACATTAAATACCACAGTTACCATTTTATAATTCAATTAAAATTATTTGTACAAAAGATTTTTATGTCTGAAATACAAACAAGGTGAGCTTTAATTAATTGTTTCAATAATGAAAAGTATAAACTGTCGACCGCTTTACCATATCACTGTGTTTTGTCAAGTTTTCTATTACATGCAGAGCCTTGTATTTGGCTTCTGCTAATTGCGTTGCTATGCATCGTATCATGTCATTTGTTTTATAATATTTGGTAAGACACGTGTAATACGTTGTAGTGCATCATTGTTGTTGTTGTCCTTGATGGCTAGTTGTAGTGTATTGTGCCATTTGACTTGTGTTGTGTACCGTACTGTGATGTATTATAGGGTGTGTAGTGTAAAGGACAATAACGAAGCTCGAAGCGACTTTTCCTAAATTGTTCTTGAAATGAATCTGACTGAAATGTAATCATATTACACGCTAAATAATAATACGCTATACCATACGCTAAAAACTAAGAATGTCATTATTCAAACATTTTGAATTAAGAATGTAGAACAATTCCATTTATAGCTATATTACAATTTATTCCGCACTTTTCTATAATTGACGTGCAAAAAAATAAAAAAAATTTTATTTTGTGAAATTCTGAATAAATTTAAGTTCATTAATAAAAAACATCTAGAATTCTTCATACATTCGTATTCTTTATTTAAAGCGTACTTCAAAAATGCAAAATTATTGATCAGCATTCTTTTAACTTGGTAATTTTCTTATTATATCACGATTTAATTATTCATTTTAAATGCAAACATTTATCTAAGTAACAAAGAAAATAAGAAAAAAATAAAATGCACAAACGAGTGCTTTATATCGGTAACGAAATTGCATATTGCATATAAAAGTATATGCAAGCTTTTAGTTTAACGTATATTTTTAACGCCGTTTCTCATTCGTTAGATTGACATTTAAAGTGTTCATTAATATGCTTGTGTAATTAAATAATTGAAAAGTTAACGTGTTTATGAAAGAAAACGAAGCAAACGAGTGGAAAATATGCATGAAGTGTAATTAACAATAACCCAACTTGGAAACGAAAACTAACGAAATTAAGTAATGACATTACAAGTTATTTTTAACGTCATTCACCTGGTTTAAAACAAAATGCTTGTCGGTATAACGTGTGAGCGTATCGCGACCAGGCGATGCCATGTGTTTGATTAAAGCGTGTGTACCGAATCCGCGAAACTTCACTAAACTAATCAACGGGCTTTCTTAGCGAAACAGCAAATTTTAACCATTTGAATAGTTGAGTGTCAATGCGTAACTGTTTCCTTCTAATACATAATAGATGAAGAACTGCGTGTGCTGCGGAGCGGTTTTCACACTGGATCGGGAGTGACAAATTAGTCTTGCGGTGTTGCGCATGGGTACAAATGCCTTTATGCACAACTGCGTTTTGAGCATAATTATATTAACTTACCCTGCGTCATATTTACGTTACCTGCGACCATCACTAATACAGACATGTGCTTTTTGTTGCTCGGATTTCGAATTCCTACCTAATCAAATCACGCGATATTTCTGTCGTAACACTGCCTTTCGTAATAAGAAATCTCTTTTTTCTTACTCACCTGCAACAAAGAAAGAAGACATTGTCATTAGTTAATTGAAACCGAAAGTATCGATTCATTAATCCGTATTCTTTAGATTCGTAATTGAAAATTCGCGACGCGCTGATTTGAAATTAAGTGTAATTGATGATACCATTTCGACGTGAACGTTTGATAATTATAAACCGACGGAGATTATCCTTAAATTTAGACGAATAACTTCGAAAGCAGTATACATTTTCTTTTTCCTCGAGAGGAAGTCTCGCTGTACTTAAAACAATGGTTTATATATCGTTCTTCTGCCAAACGACGTTAGAAGATCAAGGAAATATCCCAAGAGGCAACTGCATCCAGTGCCACATCTCAACCTTTTCTTATCTGGGTGGGATTCGATGGAGCATGAATAACGAATGAAAATTTAATGATATTTTACGATCCAATATGTGATTCGTGGAAGTATGACGCATCAATCTAAATGCGGTTCTCTCATCCGTGCCGCGTGTATTATTTCTTCGCATACACGCGATTTCGCCAAGCTGATTTATTCGTTTCCACGCGAAACAATATGTTGCTTTTTCTTCTCTACCATTATTCCTTATTACCTCCATTCGGTATAAATTAATATCGAAACTCGAAATGAAGTAGGCAATTTTTTTTACTGATTGATGAACGTTGTTTGAGATATTCTCACGATAAAAAATGAATGTTTTGTATAATTAACTTTTTAAAAAGTAATGTTTATTTCATCAGAAATTCTTTACTCATATTTACTTTTACTTCGTTCCTAATGTAATTAAAGTTAAGTTCTTTGATAAGCATTTTCGTTAATAATTTTATACGTAACCTAAATGTATGCCAAATTCGTCAAAGGATACGTAAAGTAAGGAGTCAATTTTAACACAAATTAATGTCAAGTTTCAATTATCTTTTACACTGTGTAATTTATAGTCAATTAGAATTAATTAAAACTAATCCTTTTTTACTCTTCATTTTTTAAACAACAAAAATTACAATGATCAGAGACACAAAAATCAATGTAATTTTGGTTTTTGTGTTTTTTCGACCATGAATTTATCACATCCTTTGTACACATCAAAAAGAAATATAGTTTTTTATATTTTTGTAAATTGAAAAATTTTGTTTTGCTTGAAATTGATCGACATTTAAATCTGACGTTCAAACTTTTCGTTTCAAAACAATTCACGATGCAACAAAGCGACGAAATTTAAAACTTTTTGAGATTCTACGGTTTCGCTCAATATTAACTTTATCGATTACAAACAAGAGTTCCCATCAATCAATCGTGATATTGTCGACTAATTTCGTTCACATCAAATAGCGACTTCGCAAAATTATTATTTTCAAAATCATGTATATGGCTAGTCGAAAAGATCACATCACGTAACGAAGTGCGAAAAAAAACGTCAGAATGCCGCTGTTCATTTAGTTGCGTAACGGCGGAATTATTTCGATGAATCGACAAAACTATTTTCCGCTGGAAAATTTACGAGTTGACACGTATACGAGTAAATCATTTTTATGGCCGTGACGTTTTCGACCGAATCGATTCAGCGCTAGAGATTTCGGTATTGTTGAATTGTCGTTCATAGATATAGACTTTGAAGTCTGTTTGTTCCGCGAGTTTCGGAAGTTCCAGCTTCGCGTTATCGAACCTACAAATTATGATCTTGATATCTGCCCCGCTTGACTGACTTCAATTCAGTTTTTGATTGTCGAGCGCATTTCGAATTCCACCATGACGCTTCTCTTTTTATTACATACTTCTTTCACTGAATTTGGTACGTTAATTATACTAAAATTCTACATGCTAAGTTCTACAATGAAACACGACATAAGCAAAGCGTATTACTGATGTCACTATGTAAACAATTAACTTTTTTTTAATTATTATGATTAATTTTTAATGTAACATGACTGTTTCGTTTTGCCAATCAAATGTATAAAAAGTGTTCATTTTCATGTTAGTTTAATTTGCTGCAATTAGGGAATACAGTAAAAATGTTATCAAAAGGGACGCGATGCAAAAACCCGGGATGTAATAAATTTAGACGTGCCATTTGATGGAGACTGCAATTATGGAAAAAGAAAGTCGCTTTCGTCTCTTTGACGCTCCTTTCAGCGGTGTCGTATTTTACGAAATTACCTGAGTCGTGAAAAAAGTCGTGTGGTTACAAACGTGGATAATAATTGACAATGAGCTCACATTTCGTTGACTCGAAGCAAATGAGGAATTGCGCTTAAAGCTTCTTGTGATTGTGAGTCGAAAAAAGAACGCCCGAGAATTGGCGGAGCATTTAAACAAAGTTTTCTCATAAGGTTGGTTTGATTAATGCCGTTCCGGTGATGATCTGGTTAAAGTTATTTAAATTTGTCATTTTCAAAGACTTTATTTGTGGAAAAATTAAGTTTCCCAATGCTCATTGCAAAAACAACAGTTTTGTCTTATTAAATTTATTTAAATTAGTATGAAAGTACGATCATATAAAATTTTCTATTCATCGTGTCAGTTCATTTTTTAATTTTACTTTTTGCATTTTTTACATTTATTCGCAACTTGAATTACGCGGGCGACCACGTTTCCAGCATTTGTTTCGAACCAACCAGCGCAGGGCGCTTGATTTACAAAACACCCGAAATAACAAGTCGTCTTAATTTCTCGCCGAACGACGATTGCACCGGAAAACGTATGTAAATCAGATAAGCCCAAATTATTTTCCTAAGCCGTTTTTCAAGCGGTGCGCGTTGTTAAAAATTTCTATTAACGTAATTGCAAAACAACTGTGCGATTAAATTTAAACCCGACAAAGTAGAAGATGATTGTACGCTTGGTATGTGTTATTATCGTATTTTTTCACCCAAAGCGAAATGAAAAAACCCCGGTAAGGGTTGGGGACGGAAAACAAAAAAAAAAAAAACGAAAGGAAATACACGAGCAAACAGAGCGGGAAAAAGGACGAGAGAAAGACGTGAAATGCGAGAGACACATACCTCGCCGGGTTTTGCATTACACGGCCTTTATGTCGGTGAAATTGGTTACGAACGTGTGGCGCGCGCAACTCGACTCCATCGGATGCGACGGGAACGCGCTTATTGGCGTTGTAATGCGTAAGTGGTGCGACTCAGCCATATGTCTGGCCACTGTACGTTGGCTTTTATTTCGACTCTTACACAATATTTGCAACAATTTTTATTATTTATCGACGAGAGAACGGCTTTCGATGAAGGAGAAAAGTTTATTGTGTGTGAGCGGCAAGCGGAAAATATACACGATTTGGCGGTTCAAATCAATTTCAAAAATTTGTTTTGTCACTACGTAGTTTAAAAGTAAATGTTGGCAACTCTTTTTTATAACTGCAAGTTAATTTAAATTTTTTACATTCTTTTGCAGTCAATTTGATTCTAATTTCATTTGACAAACGAAGATGAAAGAAGTAAAATGATACTAAAAACATTGCGGGATTCCATCGAAAATTTGTTATAGCAATAGCCGATGTAATTATTGCGAACTTTACTGGAAAATTTATACGTTGTCACATGAAAAATGTTGCCGGTAATAAAAGCGTGTCGCTTTGTTTCATTACGTTTCATAATTACTGGGAAAAAAGTCCAGATACAAGATATTCCTAGACGCGCATCGCTTGCACGCTCGTCTGGTTGTAATTTTTGATGAAAGAAACGTACCATGCAGTCGTAGTAACTCGATGGCCGACGTAATTGGAAAATATAATTGTAGCTGGGTGAAGTATATTCTGTTAATCTAATTTTATTAGCAGGTGCAATTTTGTTTATCTCTTTGAATTAAGGATGCTTGCGAACTGCTTGCATGGGCAGCGACATTAGAAAGTAGTTTTTTGGATAATTTTTTTTCTTACATTCCTGATTAAGTTTTCAATTAATAAAAAGTAAGGTAACATTGTGGCAAATTGTTTACAAAATGTTTTTAAATGTCGTTTCTTTTCTAATAATTTGTTGTCTAAGCTAATATGTTATCTAGTCTACATATTTTCATCAGATCAAAGTATTTTTCACAAAAGATTTGTTGGCGTATTATAAAGAAATAAATAGAGAAATAAATAATTAAGAATTCATGACTGGCAGATGACAATTTTATCGTATTTCATAATAACACCAAGCAATGAGATTACTTTCGTCGCCCACACATCTGACATAACGATTGCACCTGAGACAAGCGTTGACTTTTAACATAAGACCAATCATATTGTTAAAGCGACACACAGGCGAATAAGGCCGTATCTCCTTGGTGAAAAGTTTTGTTTCAGGTTATCTGCGACACGAATAATTTTCCCGTTAGTGGGGAAGTAGAAGCACTTTGCACTTCACAAAAGTTTCGAGGAAATTGTAGACAGTGCTGTTGCTGATGGTTAATTCGATTTATCAAGTTGGCTAATGCAGAGGTATGTATGTAATGGACGTATATGTTAATGCTAGTCAAGGTATATATATAATGGCTGTTTCCCGTGAATAAGTTAGCGAAATTAACCGAATTTGGTTCAAAGTGCACTAACTCAATTTCACGCTGAATTCTGACGTTTTCCTTTTATTGGCGGATAATTAAATTCCTAATTTCGCAACTGGTAGCGGACGCGGCTGAGACGGCGAGCGTACAAAAAACGGGGACCCGATCACCGCGCGTCAAGTGAGGATGCGAAATTCAATTTCGATCGGGCGCGAATTCGTCCGGCGCCTCACAAGAATAATTGGTTTTAATTTAAACCCCTGCCTCGGGGAAAAATCACCTCGACTTAACGAAACGTAAGACGACGCGCACCGTGAATTTGTACCAAGATTGCTCCTCCTTTCGATCCTTTATTGGATAAACATGCCCTCGGATTCTTCGGTCGAGATTTATTTTGGAAAATTACATGCCGCGTTAACCCGGAATTGAAGACAATCTGACTCTTCTTTTTTATTCCAGTGTTTGCTATTGATCTTGTATTACGTTTTCCAAATAAATTAATGTCAAATAATTTTCGTTAAGAATCATTCTTCGAATTTGAAATTTTTGCGAATAAAAAGATTCAATAATTTCATGTAAATAACTACTTCTTGGGAATGAATTTTTTATCGGGCGACAAGTAGATTTCATGAAATGGATTTTTCAATAGATAGATAATAAGTTGATGTCATCAAAAGACAGTCATTTTCTTCTTCACATGAATAGAAAAGAAATGAATCTGGTGAAATTGAATAAAAATGTTCTGAACCGACAAACTGATTGAATTGGCAATTATTTCAGTTGGATTTGGCAAAATTAATCGCCGCGATTGCTTGGAATCGCACGAGAACGTTCGCAAGTGTGGAAAGTAGTTTGGCTTATCACTTACGATTCAATGCACTTGACACCCTTCGTTGGCTGGCGACACTTTAAGCAAGAAGTGTCATTTTATTGAACCGCGTGAAAAATTATTAGAGAAAACGAGCAAATTAAATTAATTGACAAGTACGAAGAGCGAGTCGATCAACCTTTGAAATAGAAATATAAAAGTTAAAGATAGGTAGAAAGGTAAAAAAATGTGCAGATTGAAGGACAATGAGATTACATAAGAAGAAAACGATGACTCAGGTAATAAGATCGATAGTTAGCAATTTTTTGATTAATTTATGCGCGATTTTAAAGATATTGATCTAAAATTTTTTAAAAAAAACTTGATTGTTGTAATGTTGGTAACACATTATTTAATTTACAACACTCTGGAATACCTTTCTGCATTCAAGATGATTACCTGTATTTTTTAATATTTATTTTAGTTTTAAGAAATAAGTAAAAGTGTACGAGAAGCCATGTCTGGAGTTATTTTCAGTTTTTTCCCGGTGTTTCACCTAACACGAAATGCCAGGAGCGTACTAGTGAAGTATGCAACACTGGAAGAGTACTAGGAAAAGAGTAACGCGGTAAAAGATCTCGAAAGAATGAAAGAAAAACTGACTCGCGTAGGCTGCGAATGCACCAGTCAGAAAAGTTGATACAGATGGGAAACGGCGAAAATCCAGCGAGACTTCTGCCGAGGGAACGTTGCGTACATCGAAAATGTAGGTTAATTGTGAATATAAATCATGAACGGCATTGACTGTAGACCCGGATAAGTGGGAATTACTTCGAGCACATAATGCGCCTTTCAAAAGGCACGACTAATCTTGTATTCACTCTATAATAGTTTTAAGTACGTTCGAATTCGTGAAGAAAATCATGTACGATCAAGGCGTATTTTATTCAAGAATTAATAATAATTTTTTGATATTCAGAAAAAATTACATGATAGTTAATTTATTTATTAATACTTCATTCATTGTTTTTACTTATTTTAATAAACATAACCGTATCTTTTCTCAGGAATTCATGGTTTCCATTTCATAACTTTAAATTCCTTTATAACTCAAGTGGGAAAATTCGTTTTAGCATGGGCACTCGTGCTGAAAAATGTCTTAAACGCACGTGACTGGAGCTTCTTTTGTTACTATTACTATTGGTAAATTTCTAAAATCTGTTGAAAATTCTATTTCGGTGATATTAACAAAATTTGTAAAAAATGTTTACTGACAAGAAATGTTGATCAATGCTCACAAGATAAGTTGCGAACAGTTGGCAACGTTCGTCAGTCGTACTTAAAGTGGTCTTATTGGTTGAGTGCTTTCGCTGAATATAGGACAATGTTGGTCCGATGAATCGAAAGCTCTAAATAGTCAAATACCAATCCTTCTCTTCACTTCCACACTCACTTCGTTCAATACCGACAGATTGATACAGCGCAATATTGTGAATTACCATTTCCGTTTAATCTCGTCATAAACTAATTTAATCAAATAATGGATCTGAAATTTTATGCATGCCCATTTAGAGATCCAGACCAGACCATCGAGCAATGTTATTTTCGATACGCGAAATGAATATGAAATGGATTTCATCGCTTAAACATGCGAATGGTAGTTAAACCGCCTTCGACTTCGGCGTAATCGCATTTTTATCGCTCGAAAAAATTATCGTGCTGAAATTCTCTCTCGACCGCATTTAATTCTGATCGCTCTTTCCCAATGACGTATTGCGCAAAGGTAAAATTCGCGCGCGAATTTTATTTAATGACTCAAATGCCTTCCGTGGACTGGATACTGATGGTTCTCTTTGCGACGGTCTTTTAAGAATCGTTTTTACGTCGTCTATTAACGATACAAGTTCCTTGGCGAAATTCTCAAAATATCCCAGCACTTTAGTCGAAATTATAGTCAAGAGTACAAATTGAAAAAAAAAAAGATCCAATACGTTTGATAATAAACAGTAAAGTTTCCTTAAAGACATAATTTTAAATGTCTGAGGAATGTTTGAATGTTTTCAAACTATTCTTCTTCCTCATGATTTTATATTACTTAATTGGTCAGTGTTAAGTATAATATATACATTTATTAGATAAGTTTGATCAATACTACTTTCGGGAAAACGATGCAAAATGTCAAATTATTTATGAAACACTTGTAAATTTTTAATATTTTAGCAAAACAACTCGATAGGGTGAAAAATGAGGAGAAAGTTAACTTTGGATGTATTGTCAGAGATCCAAACGCGTTACAGTTTCCCGGAGTCTGAAATGTTTCTTTTCAATTCCAGTTTACGTAAACGTTCCGAGTTATCTCGCCGTAAAAATGTGACGTTTGTTTAGACGAGTATAGGGGCGAAAAAAAGGGGTGAAAATAAATAGGACCGTCGAAGCTGATTCGCTCGTTTGCGACATTATTACCGGCGTATGATAGGCCCTTAGATACGTAGCCGGTGAATATTTCAGCAGATTTGCCGGGGTTCTCCATGACAGGCTGAGTAATGTACTTGAGGGGCCGCGAATCGCGTTCCTCTATAGTTTAGATCCCGGTAATAATGAAGCCTGGCATTTCCAGCGCAATAAAGCCCCGACATGCAAATTTCTCTGCATATTTTTCCGCGACGTTTGATCTGCGAAAAGCGTTATCTGAAAAATTTCTTTTCGGGACGATTCTAATCCGACGTGGGATTTTGCCCCCTCTTCGTTCCGTCAGTTTTTTTCTTCTTCTTTTTTCGACCGCTATAATACCCGGGAATTGAAGAAGTTAATTCCGACCAAAGTCGTGTTTAATTAAGTTTCGTCGCCAAAGCGAAATTCGAAAGTAGTAAAAGTGGCCTCGAGCGTGGGACATGAAAATAGGTCCACTTGGCAACCGGGGTCGTACTTTTTCGTTGCAAGTTATTTGGTAACTCGGCAACTTTCGTGTTTTATGTGACGAATTAAGCGAACTCGTGATGAAATTTCATATTTAGACCGGATCACGCAGATGTTTATCATAGTATCGGAAAATATGGTGGGTGAAACGTGCGCGGAATGCATCGTTCATCGATTTTTCAAACACGTTAATTCAACGACGATCTTGTACTTAATCAAGTACAATTTCGATCATCGGGCGAGATTCCGAGGAGCACCTGTCATTGGAAGACCACTTCCTGATGACGTCGAAAATTTATATTAGAGCAGTTAAAGAGAAAATTAATTAAAACGAGGAAAAGCGTCTGTTATGAATACCAAACTTGCAAATCAGTCTGAAACAAAACAAACGCGAAGATAATCGAAATTGAATTTTAATTCGTCGAATACGAGAATATCTTGGACTCGGAATAACCGATCCGGATTATTATATCCGTGGAAACGAGGAGCTTTTAAAGATTGTCGTGTCAAGGGGTCGCGATATCGATTGGCCGGGGGGGATATCGAGGGAGGAGAGGGGCTGGGCGAGGCGTTTTTCCTCGATATTACAGATTACCATCTTGCGCTTTAACATGGATATCGTTGCCAAGTCTTGTGAATGGCATCCGAGTGCGAGGCGAGATTGAAAAATGCGATAATAAGGTGAAACGTCGAAGTGTGAGTTACACGCCGGACCTGCGAGGAAAAGCCGCGTGCATTCTTTTAAAAACATTTGCGAATGTGTATGCGCAGGCGAATGCTTATTCCGACCGTGGCCTCACATGAAATCACATTAAAAGGAAACTTATGATTCGGCTAAAAACTAAATCCGGATTGTCCGGAGACACAATGAACCAGACGAAAAATTCGTTGTCCTAAAAGGCATGCTGGCAAACAAAAGTGTTTCTTGACGATAAAGTGCCTTGAACGTTCATCAGCGGATGAATAGGACTCGTTAACGGATTCATTATCATGCTAAGTGGAAAAGAAAACCACTTCCGTAAATTCGTTTCCGCGGCCAATTAATGCGCCTAATTATCATCTTGGACGTGCTGTTGTATATATTTTTATTCGTCTACATTTTTTTTATTTTTCATTTATTTATCGCGATTAATCTCGTTCGACGTCGAGCGAGGCAGTTCGCCCGGCCGATGAAAAAGTTTTTCCAGCTTTTTGCGAGTCACTACAATTGATGGAAATTCTTCGCAACTCTGGCCGCGTGGGTGCAAATTCCTTTCGACTTCGCCGCTGACGTTGACGAGAAGCAAATCATTTATTGTCGCTCGACGGCGTTTCGCGAATCGATTCAGCGATCCCGGCCAAGTGTCTCCTCGCAAAACTCGAAAAAAGCTTTCAAAATATGAATAACAGGTTAAGATGTTATACCATTCATTCAATAGCTTTAGCTACACAGAGTTAAAAGACATAAGTGTGTTTCGAATTCATATCATTGAATATTTTAAAGTACTCTATTAAAAAAATTTCGTAGAATAAAAATTAATAAAATTTCTTAGACTCTATTAGCGTGAATCAGCATTCAAAATATTATAAGCTACATCGAAACATTTAAGACTCTTAAATCTGTTCAACAAGCATATTATCGAAAAAAATTTGATTCAAAGCGATTTGATATATAATTTATGTATTGTTCGTACTTTCGAATTCACTAATATCTCAAGCACTTTATTCGCGTACATTTGATATTTTTTAAATATTCGAAGGTCCACTAATCGGTCCGAATCATCTCACTTTCGATGCAACGTCGAACTTAATCCAGTCAATAAACTGCGACACATTTGAAAATGCCATTTTTCCGGGAAAGTCGCGCCGATAATGGCAACAACGCCGGTCGCACCTTAATCGAATCGCTCGAACGAAATAGCTCGGTCAACAAAGTGCTCCGACTGATGCCCGAAGCTAATTCGACTATTCAAAATCAATGACGCGATCAAACGAAATCCGCAAGGGTTCGCGATCGAATATTGATGGTTTGATAATTTAATACCGTGATTACCAGCGCCCGACAATTACTTTGGCCGACGAGTTTGGCCGACGATGGCTCGCCATTGTTACACGTCTCGGTAAACAAAAGACCAATCGTCGCCCGGGCCGGTGCTAGTTAAGATGGTTGCAGGTGCGTCTTCTTATCCACGTGGTGAATGAAAAATTCCACGATGGTTGATGATGAAAGTCAGGCAAGATCAAACACGGCGGTGGAGCGATGCGTTCGTTTTTGCCTTTGCACTCGTCGGGGCTGACACCATCTCATTTGCACGAAACACATCAAAAGCTGCGGCGCGATTCTACGTCGGAGCAAACTTTCTCGTGAATTATTCCAATGAAATGCCTCAAAAGCGGCGAATGCGTCTTGGTGTAATTAAAGACATCGGGGGTAATTAAGGAGGAAGGCATGTACGATGAATTGGCAGCCCTTGTTCCGTCTCCTTCGACCTTCGAGCCTGCGCACACAAGGGCCATGCCGCAAGGATGTTTGTCTTTCGGGACCTTGAGGGCGTTCGTTTGTCTGCTTGTTTTTCCAGCTTTTCGTTTAACACCAACGACTGGCTCGCTTATCAATCAATCACTTGAAATCGAGTCGCGAGACTTGGTGTCGGGGTAATGAATCTTCAATTAGTTGACATTGTTGAGTTAGTTAGCAAGCAGTTTAATGGACTGATGGCCGATGGGGAACGCGTCAATGTGTTGTCTGTCCACATAGGAAGATTGCAGGTTGTCCGGTGTTTCTAGGTAGTTTACCTATGCGCTGAGGATGTCACGGAACTTGGAATATTCACGAGTGTCGGATACAAATTTGACACGGGGCGAGTTAACAAGTGTTACGTATGCGAGAGTGATACCCATCGATAATTCCGTACGAAAAATGTGACGTTTGAAAGCAGAGGAGAAGTTTAATAATTCTAATCAAAAAGAATATTATGTCTTCTAAGGAAAGAATCATATAAAACTTTTTAATTTATTACCGTAATGGTGCACTTTTCTTAGTGTAAATTACAATAAATCTCTGATGCGAGTTTTCACATTTAAAGAGAAGTGTGTTATTTTAGTTATAAATTAACTACTCGAAATCTGGCTAAACGAAAAAGATATCATTTTCACATTCACGATATACTCAAAAGTAAGATTTTCTATTAAATTTGTAGAGCGATAACGTTGATTAATTAAATAACATCGAAATATGAACTGAGTTAACGCTTTTAGTAATGTGGTGAAAATTATGCATACAAAGTTATTTCAAAATGATATCAAATAAAGAGTTAAACTTTTTATAATTCTAATATCTTCCTAAATACTAATGTCATAATATACCAATGTCATTTTATCAATTGAAAAATATGTTTCTGTTAAAGCAAAATCAAGGGTATATTGAGTTGAGTTATAATGAAAACTTGCTTGAATAATAGTTAAAATGAAGTTGAATAGACGTCAGTTATGAAAAAGTAAAATGTGCTCGAAATTGCTCGCATTTCGACATCGTTAGGAGAACACCAGTTCAATTCTAGCTTTTTCCACCGTAAGATTATTACTTCTTATAAGGTAGTTTACTTGCATTAGGACATTTCTATACGACCTGCGTGCGAAATAATGAGACTGTTTTCGCGCAGAAAAGCATACTTTCGGACGAAAATAATTTTACACCGCCGCGTGTTAATAATTTTTCGTCGTATTGAATTATCGTAACGAAGGATGAAATGACGATGACGAACCTCGGGAGAATCGTTGCGGCTAAAAATGGTGCGTTAATTGTAACTCTGATAATTCAAAGTATATCGCACGATAGCGAGGTGGATGTTGAAAAATGTCATTTTACGCGTTTCGAATGAAATCTGGTAAGATTTGTAAAGAATGGAACAAGTCGCAAAATTATTCATCTCTTTTATAATACTTTTCGAACTTATGTTTCCAATCATGTCGAGTTCCCTTGTGTTTTATTATGAATATTGCACGAATGGAAACGTGTATAGAAAAGAGGCGGATTAAAAAACTTTTCGATACGAAAAGTTGTACCATAAATTGTTTTCGAATTGTAACAAGAACGTTAAGATTGCAAACGTTTTTCATCGTCTACGATAATACGATAAATGAGAAACATTATTTCTACGTGCAAAACAAAGTGATTGTGACAGTAAAACCACATATTTTTAAATAAAACACATTCGATTACAACTGTCAAACAAGTTTAACGTTTTAAAAATTTTTATATAAGATTCAATATTATGTTTTATAGAACAATATGCGTTTTATTCTAAAATATTTTAACTTAATATATCTACCGAAAATATTTTTAGTGTGAAGATTGATGAGATTTATTTAAGTGTTTTATTTTGACAAATATTTGGTTGTAGCAGTGTATTTATGACATACCGAATGTAAGAGCGTTACACCAGAAATCATGCTTACCTGAAACAGAAAATATTACAAAATGATTAGAAACTGAAATATAAAAGTACGATACTGAATGTGAGACACAAATTATGTACTAAAATTAAATTTTTCTATTATGCATATTAAAAATTACATTTTCAATTACAATCAATAGATATCATATCTAGGATATGGAAGAGATCAGAAATTATTCATATAATTAGATTGTAATAGGTATCAACTGTTTCGAGTTTTACCTGCTTTAAATTTTCATTTCTCTATACCTTCTATGAATTTCATGTATGAATATTTTTGCATAACAATTTATTTTTTAGTGTCATTTTCTTGAAGCTTGAAAAGTGGAAATCAATGTTGTTAATTATTAATGGAAAACTCGGGATCTCAGCGTATTGAAATTTAGAAAGCTGAGTGAATAATTTCAAACAAAGAACTTTAAAGTCTCAGACGTTCGTCTAGAGACATTGAAGAGATATTCATAAATCATCCACATCTTTGATAAGGAATTTATCGAATTCCAATTTAAACGTCTTCGAAAGAGTCCACATAAATCTATTCTCCGCAGTTTTAGGGTCAAAGGTTTGATAAACAGACAGTGATAGAGACTGATAAATTCGAAAAATAACATAATTAACAAAGTCATTAAATACTTGTTTTCAACAAATCAATTGCAATAATCGATTTTAATGCAGAAGAAAAATTACAAATTAAAACAGTGTTTAATTGTTTGTAGTGAATTCATAATGTTTATGTATTTTTACAATACTTGTAAAATTATTTTAATAATAAAATAGACTATCTAAATTCTATCTTAATGTTTAATTAAATCAAATTTAAGCGTTCATGCTGCGACGTTTTGAACAAACATTGAAGATGGAAAATTCATTCAGAAGTGATATAATATGTTTGTGCTCTAATTCATAAGCATTTACTTTCTAAAATTATATAATGAATAGCGAATAATTGAAGGGATTTGAATGCAGAACGAAATTATTGTTTTAGAATAGTTTACGCTGAACAAAACGTGTATTTAGATGAAAAATTTCAAATTTTATAATTAAGTTCAACATTTGTAACACTCAGAACAAGGAAATAAAATAAATCATTTCATCAACAAAATCTTGATGCTTGAATATCTTTTGACTTAATTAACACGATACGTACATGAACCAAAAATTGTTTCAAGACCTTTTCCACTCAGCGAACATTAAAAATTGTTTATTTGTTGTGTAAAAATACTAGCACCACTCATATTTATTAAATTTTAAACAATTTTCCAATAACAAATGACCACAATAATTTTATTTCGTTATTCTACTAAATCGTTGAAATTCAATTCAGATTTTATTATTCTTCCATACTGATTTATTAAAAAGGAAATTATATTACTGTTGGCGACTGGTGAAAAAAAAAATATAAACTCATTGAGAAATAAATGTATATATAAATGCTATAAACAGAATTCCTTTTTACACTAAACATTAATTTTCTTTTATATTAAAATTCACTGATCATTTCAAATGCATGCCTCTGATTTTCCTAAATTATTACTCTTCACAATTAGGTATCTAGAATAAAATATACTCCAAAAGAAATTGTTTGGTAATACCGTCAATTTAAGCCGCAAACAAATTGGCCCACGAGTCATCAATTTCAAGCAATTTATCAACAGTACTTAGACGGTATTTTCTTTATTCACGACTGTTCTTCTTCGAGACGAAAAACGGCCGCTAAAAGTTTTCGATAAATAATCCATGCAAGACGACGAGTTTGTCACTTGTACCGGCGGCGTGTCGTACGAGTGACGACCGTCGCTGAACGGTGGCATAAAAAACATTGAAGCTCTGGAAGGAAAGTCAAGAGGCGGTTCGGAGGATTTATCGCGGTGCTTTAAAAACCTTTATTATCCTCTTAGTGGCTGCGTTCCGCTTCGTTATCGCAGGCGGCCTGGTGCATACCGAAAACGCGGATAACAAGAATGCCTTATAGCGGACGAGACACACGTTCATCCATCATCGTTCATCATCGTCGCGTGCCCTAAAACCGCTGTTTCGGGGCTTTTTGCCGCCGCGGGATAACGGCCGGCCTAATCACCGTGAAGCAATCCGAAATTAAAATCACGTTAGCGTATTAATAAGTCCGAGGTAAATGGAAAATTGCGGATAATGAGTCAAGATATTTCGGCAAATTACCGAAGGGAAGCATTTAATGTTTTTCTCGCCGTGGGTAATGAAAACGAATTGAAAGGGTTTTCATCGCACGAGCGGATTAGTCCGAGGAATTTCAGCGAGATAAAATGTTGTGCATATTTCGAGACGGAATTTAAAATTTGATACTGCTCCTTTATAATCGTATCGTCATTAAATTTAAATTATCTCTAACAATGTATCGTGGAATAGTTGGCCTGGACCACCGGATATCTAAGAGATAAAATTCAATTGCAAAAGTGCACATTCGTAATTTTCATTACCTCAGAATTCAAATTATTTTATGAACTAGAATAATGTCGTATGGAATATGCTGTTTAAAAGATACAACACTGAAAACCGTAAACTATCAAAGGATGAAAATTAAGTTGACTGAAACGCGGTTTATGTGATGATATTTGATTATAAAATAATCAAGACTTGTAATATAAGGGCGCTAATTTTTATTGCCGAAGTAACTCACTTTGACGTTCCAACGTCATTGTTTTATTAAATATTTTTATTGTCTGAGTTATTACCGCGTTTATTACACTCATGTCAAAGGTACAGCTAAAACTCGGGCGTTTTAATATCAACAATGAATTATTTGATGAAACCCATTGCCGGTGGACAACAACAATTTCATCCGGGTCACACCGAGAAACAAAGCGCCAGTACACCGAAGCAATAATTTCGCAATGATCTCGACGACCAGTAAAAACAGCATTGTTTCAAATTAAATCGCCTTAGTCTTTGACCATTTTATCCTTTATTTACTGGAAACTTTATCCGACGGAAATGTTTGTAAAGACATTATACAAAGGGATAGTACACAAAAGCTCGCGACTTTTTGCGTCAACGTAAGAGGCCAGTCGTAAGATCAGTGTGCCATACGTGTAAAATCACGATTCGACTTCCGCACGACTTCAATCGCGCGCGAATGAAATAAATTATTCGGTCGGATTGAAGATCTGTTGACGCTCGACTTTGCTCAGCCAGGATAGTTTGATTTTTTCATTTAATTGAAACGCAAAGAAGACGGGAAATGGAGTTAACAAACCGTATCATCGAAAATCGCGCCTGAAACTTCTTTCTCGTCCGATTGTCGTGTAAATGAATTCGACAAAGGAACGGCTATTAATGCGCCTTATCGCGGCGATCGACAGAGATGAATTTCACGGGGAAGGAAAATCGGCGATAAATAACGAAACTAACGAAGTATTAATACAACCATTTGCAGCGTTCAAAACCGCCTGTCCTCGATTTTGTATCCGTTTTAATTTACTCGACGATATATCTTTTCCCCCCCCCCCGAAACTCGGGGCTTGTAATAAGCGACACCTTCGCGGTGATAAATGGCTCGCTCGTCGGGAAAAAGTTCTGACAGTTGCTTTGAACTCGAGACTGCGAAGGCCAGCTGGACAAAAAAAAGGGGTAATAAAATAGATAAAGTTTCGGCTTTATTGGCCAACAATTTGTCGGCTCCCAAGAGGCTTGTGCGACTTTTCTTGCGATCCCGGCAACCGCGGCTCGCGATTAAGATGCATACGAGCAGCAAAAGCAACATTGTCTTGTCATACGCGAGAATTAATATTATGTTCCGGATAATTCGTTCCCCTCGTCTGCGATGTATTCATACTCGACAAATTGAGTTTGGCAAGTTTGATAGATAGGAACGGCTGAACTTGTTTAATAAAATTAACCCTCGTAATAACAGAGTGCCATCAATAATTCAACGCCTGCGGAACGATACATTACGAGTTGCGTTTGACCGTAAAGTTTTTTTTTGTCTTTCTTTCTTTTATTTTATTTTCTGTCTTAAGTCAGTCCGTGGCTTTGTTAAATTGCAATTACAAATCACAAAGAGAAGTCGCGAAAGCGACCATGGTTGAGGATTCAGAGGAATACTTTTTTTCCCAGATAAGAATGCTCTCGCGGCTCGCTCATTCAGAAGTTTCAATTTCGTTGGCGAACTTTTCGTATTTTTTTAATTTGCAAGTCCGTGAATCGCTTACGCGCTAACAGCGCGATAACTTTTTCGTAATATACAAATTACGTTAACTTTCGACCCCGACTTCTGGCGGATTCGCCTTTTCTCCCGCAGGTAACGGTGTAACACTGCTGATGGAATATTTAAAGGGTCAATTTACATTAATGAATTGGACTTTCATTAAGTTCTGAAATCTCGCGTTTTCGGTATTAAAATAAGGCGAAACGGCGACGGCGCGAATTTATTGCTTTGCCGATAATGTTTGTTTTATTATCATCCCTTTAATCAGTTTTTCCAAGTAGGTATAAATTGTTAAACATCGCAGCTTGCCAATGACAAACGGCGTATTAACGAGAAGGCGTCTTGGGTTATTGAAACTATCAAGTTTTATAGTTCGAAATGACAATTCCAAGTGATTGTCAAGGGGAAAAAGAGGGCCAGAAGAATACGGGGTTGGAGGCGAATAAAAAGTGTATTTAGAGATTTATAGTTGATAAGTCTAGTGGGAACAGACCATTGGGGTAGATCAAGGCCCTCGTCGGAGATAATATCGAGATAAGACTTAGGGAAATAGGATGAGCGGAGATAATTCAAGATATGAAAGTCTTCAGTAAAACAGAAGTGAATTTTCGATGGCTGCTGAAGAACCGCGCCGCATAAATTTTATTACCATTTTAGGTAGAGTTCATTCGATGTTTAAGTCTTCTTCAAAGGAGCCGATTTTTTACTTGCACTTGATTAATTATGTCGGTCAGACGGGGAGAATTTTATGTTTAAAAATTTCCGAAAGAGGCTTTCATTTAAACTTTATCAAACTTAGGATATTGGCTACTCGAATCGACAACTCAAATGTCGACTTTAAATTTAATAGCTCGGAGCATCTTGTACATGCAGTTCACGTCTGTTTAGCTATCAGTTTCCTCAATATCTATTCGTTCATTGAGAAAACAATATAGTTCTAAACAATGGGATCAATGAATATAACTTTAAAGTAACTTGTTGAAGTTAATAATACAGTCTAGTCTCGGATGTATGTTGAAACATGTAAAGGAACTATTGCGAATTAGTTGAAATGTTGCAAAACTAATTACTTGAATCAATAATTAATTTACAACGTGTATCATACTTCAAAGAAGATTATTGTTTTACGAACGTACGTTAAAAATTGGGATTCGGTTATCTATTGAAATATCGCATTATAAAAGTAATTAATGAGAATAAGTATTACATAATGTTTTCAAATACAACCTCTTTTCATAACATACTTTATTCGTTTAAAAAAATCTTACCATATACTTGGTTCTCTGATTACTTACTTCTAGCACTTCATTATAATGTGTAAAACAATTTCGTAAATTCGATAGTTTGCGAGAATGTCCCAAGTATGTTATAATCATGTCTTACCCCACCGTAGAGGAACTTAGAATTATTCCGAGAAACAAACATGAAACAATTTTCCACAATATTTTTGTTAATGTTCCTTAATCGTGAAATTAAATTTATGAAAATGATACAGTGAAAAATGATGATGACTGTAAACTTTGTGTTTGTAATATTTTCTTAAATGTCCACACTTGTTCAGTGGTTACTCTCGACTCGACTTAAGATCCTGCTACCCACCTTCTTCATGCGGTGTCGGTGATAATGCGCGGGCTTCGGGGTCTCGACGCAAGTGACGAATATGTGCTCGGTGGCGGCGGAGCTGGTGGACTTGGAGGTCGGCGTGTTGGAACGCGATAATCGCGACGCGGCCGTGGTTTGTTGCATCGCGGTCTGCTGTCGCGGCGTTGGTAGAGCCAGCTGCTGGGGCGACTGGGGCTG
>JABFOV010000293.1:0-19741 GCA_022817685.1 Aradophagus sp. ZL-2020
CAGAACTGCCGAACTTCCTCGTTTCAGCATCCACGGAGATCGACTCATGCTAATGCTACCTCGCTGTAAGTCTTTTTTCGGCACATTTAATGTCTTGATTACTTTTACATGCTATCCTCCATGGGGTTCGGATTCTATCTTCGTCCTTACACTAAGTCCTCAAAGCGTGATAAAATGCAACAACGAGCCCATTAAAACGATGTAATCGCTGAATTATTGAGCATGCGCATTTATCATCGTTATTAGAACGCCCCGTGGCCCGAAATCCGGGATACGTCGGCAGGCACGTGGCATTGTGCGGAGCACGCCGGAGATGGGAGAAGAAGCGAAAGAAAGGTAAGAGGGAAGCACCCCTCCTATAAGTGCGAAGGTGTTTGCGAACAGCTCGAAGAAGACACGCCGAGATCTTGCTTCTTGCAGTATACACTGCTCCGTGGTTGGCGGATAGACGTCCCGTAAGGCCTCATGTAACGACACAACATGCGGCTTGCCCTGCGTTCCACGTGTAAGTGACGACATCAGTTAGGCTCCGACGCAAAATTCAATCAATCAACGATTATCGTCGGCATTCATTTCTCGCGGGGGAAGTGCGATTTGGTACAAGATATGTCAACACGTTTTTAGTCAAAACAAATACTTTTCTTAGTGTAATTGCAACTTACTTGCAGCAAATATGTTTATTATCGATATCTATTTGCGGGAAAAGAATTCCACTTGCAGCAAACAGATTGATTACTGATATCTATTAACGGCAAGTAAAATTTGCTTGCAGAAAATAGATTCATTATTAATACCTATTTGCAGCGAATGGAATCCTTTAGGTAAGTGTTTGAATGTTTATATTAAGGAAAGTATAGTCTTTAAAATTCTGTCGAATAATATTGAACATTTGAATACATATAAATTTATATAAAACTCACTTATACATTCACTTGAGTTTAAGGATCTTGCATTTTCTTTTGATACATTATGTTTGGTGTTAAAGTTTTACGGTTCTTTTGTAGCATTGATATAAAATGTTGATGATGAGTAAACGGTAAGTGTTGATACATCTTGTATTGGATTTCATCGACTGTTGCAAAGAACTACATTTATGGTCATTTTTCGTGCGACGTTTTTCACAGTGACGTCTCATCCTCCCGTCCTTTTCAATTCCGTTTCTCATTTCGTTCTTTGTGCTTACGTAGTGACACGTGAGATCAAGTGCTCTTAAGTTATATCGTCGTGCTCCAGGTAAGAACAGTGACGTGAAAAACGTGCGCCCGACGCTCGGCAAATGGGATTAAAACGTCGGCTATTTCGGCTCGACGAGCGGCAATGAAAAGTGGCTTTCGTTTTCTCGCAAACGTGCCGACTTTGTAGAACCTCGCGCTTTTCTCGTCTTAATTCAGACCCACTGACAGCCGGTCCATTTGACTTTGGATTCCGAGTCCCGCTTGACGGGCCGATAAGCGGGAATTCCGCTTGTTTCGGAACGAGTCGTGACTTTTATCGACCGAATGCTGTTCGACCATGAAATCAACTCGGACGTTGATTAAAACGAGTTCATTAATAACCTCGATGTGCGAAAGTTGATTAATCGAAGGTTGATTAGCCGAAAAGTCGGTATAGTTTAAGAAAAATTTATAAGCGACACAACCGAATCGGCCAAATATTTTTCGCGAAAAGAGTTATGCAGTATTTTTTCAAAGCTTTTTGTAATTTTTTTTGCCATTAAATAAATGTGAAGTTTGTTGAATTTCTATGTAAAAATCTACTATTTTCAAGAGTCAATATTTATATTTCTAGAAAATATTTATGTCCTTAAAAATGCAGAAAAATTTAATGACAGTTAAGAAAAATATCAGTAATATTTAGTAAAAACAACTTGAAATCAGGTGAAGCCAAATTAACCGATTGATGTTAAATCGACTAGCGATTTTTTTTCTCTCCTAACTATTAATTTTTTGTTACGCAAGTAGTCCAAATAAATATTCAATAAATCTAACTCAAATAATGGTTTTTGTAGCAGTATAACGTAGACTTTTCAAGTAAGAAGTTTATTCTCGGTGCAGGGAGTAAGTATAATCAACATTGTACCAATTTACACAATTAATACTAATCACTATGAAAAGTCACAATTGCACACGCAAATATATATATCTTGGCAATTTCCTTTTGTAAAACTATGTCCACAAAACACGAACAACCTTATTAATTCTTACTTCATCATTTCTCTCCCTGTAATTTGACATCAAAAACCTGCTCGAAAAGTCTCCGAAACAAAACAACAGGAAATCGCGAAAAACGCAAACATTGCATACACATTTGAAATGCAATTTGCATTTTCAGCCGAACGATGGAGTTTTTAACGAAACGCACCGAATTCAACAAGACCTCAGCCTGAGAAAAATCCATTGTACGGGTAACGATCGCGGTGCTATGACACGTACTTTACGAACTGGATCTTCTCGCCTGACTTTCTAATTCGTTAATTTTAACGCGTTACGTAAAGGAAAAATAATTCGGAGCCCTGTGATGGCGGGATTGTTTGCAGGAATCATTGGCCGTTACTCCTCGACTGATGTGATATTCGTTTCGCGTTGGAAATGTCATCGAAATCAAAGCGGTTTTCGCAACGGCCTTATAAGGCCATTGCAGACATCGCGCTCTAAACAAACATCGCGGGCAATTTGTCGTTAATGCCAGGCCGTACGAAAAGACGTTTTCGATATATTTTCTCCCGAGTGCAAGCGGAGTTTTGCATTACGTAATTCGAAATAACGACTGAAGGGATCAGAAGATGACATCGAATCGCAGAGAAAAGGAAAAAGAAAACGAGGGTACAAAAGAATACAATACGAACATAAAAAGAAGAAGAAGAAAAAGAAAAATACGGAGAAACGAAGAAAGGATGAGGCGAGAGAAAAGAATGGCGCGCGGGAAATTAATAACCCGGGAGAAAACAATCGTCAAGAGCGCCGTGAAATTGTGCAATATAATTAATGCGCTCGTACGATCGAATGCGTTCCGATAACTTTTTCGTTTCATTTTGCCAGCCGCTTATCGTTGCATCGCGTGTCGACTCGACAATGGCATCTCATGGCGGCGCGCTACGAAAGCCCCGGCGAAAAGTCAACCGATACTTCCCCGGCGGTTACGGCGACGAGAGATGTTCGGGCGATTAGATCGGAATTGATGTTGCGGCCGATCGCGCAAAAAGCACTTCCGCGTGTCTGCCGTCAGTGCAGCTCGCGCGTTTCCGCCGCCTGGGACTTTCACACGTGCCGCCATTCATAAACCCCGCGATTAATCATGCCATGCAAACCACTCTGCCGCACTCCCTTTTTTTTCGCCAATTCAATTCGATCGCACCGTTCGAACGCCGTTAATTATTCCCAATGCCGGTCGATGTGAAAGTCACGGTTGCTGAAAAATAGTCGAGATTTCGATTGGAAATGAAGACCCTTTTTGTTGGGATTATAACCTGTATATCGGAATGGTATCGAAAGGAACAATACAGTTGAATCAGTGTTGATTTAATGTTGGAAAGCACGTTGAATTAAAAGTTGTTTGCTTTGAGAAAGCAATTTTGATTGATTCGATTAAATAATTTGGTTGAATTCATTTAATGATATTTACCAAATCATCTGCGCAGAGAGTAATTTTTGGTTTCTTCGGTAAAATCAGCTAAACTTTGGCTGCTCCAACCAAATATTTGGTTGGTCAAATATCAATCCTACAATGTTGTTATCTAAGCCGAAATCTGGTTAACATAAAAAATATTACAAAAAATATTACTAAAATGTTGGATTTATGTCGATATGTTGATTCCGGAGTCAAGTTAAGGTAAAATGGTGAAAATCAAAGTAAAACTGTTATAAAAAAGTCATTTTATCGACACATTTCCCGGCCATTGTGTTGAATTGATTGTCTTGGCAAAATAATGTATTGTGACGAGTTAATTGTTTCGATAAAGTAAAGTTGAAAACGCGACGGCTAAACTTAATTACCGTGAAGCTGCCGAAATGAAATAATCAAACGAACGTCCTAGTCTGCAGCATAAATTAACACTCGAGTAACATCCATGATCGAACAAATACCAGACGGTAAATAACGCGGTCGCGGTTAAATTGCACTGGCGAAATATCAGGAAGACGAGCCGCAGGTAAATGTCATTGGCTTGGAAAAATTGCGCTCGGTTCAATCGCCTCGTACGCTCGCAAAGTGATCCGTTTGACCAGAGACAAAACTTCTCGGATCAAAATGCAAATTATCCATTTTACAATTGATATTATATTCACTCAATATAGTTCACATCTCTCTTAAAGTAGTACGAAATTTTTTTTTACGAACTAATGAAGTTTCACAAAAATTATATATTCATTTATCTGTTCTTTAGTAAAATATAATGTTAATATAATAAGAATATATTGTGGAAAAATTATAAATATGTTTATTGACAATGGGCGTTGACATATGTTTATTGATAATACTATATTTCCAATATATCGATAACATACTGGCAATATATTGATAATATAAAAGAATTCGAAATATTTTTTTATTACATCAATAATATATTCCTAATATACCAAAAAATAAATTGTTAATCTACTAATCGGTAAATAACGTAATGTAGATATATTTTTTATTTTCATCCTATCATCTATTGGTTCGTTTCTCGTCAGAAATGATAATTTTTTTTCGTGCAAATCCGTCTCAGAATGATTTGCTGGAAAGTTGTGCCAAAGCCGGTCCGGAAGGTCTGCAAAGTGCTTTGTTCGGTACAATGAAAGACGGCTCGAGCGGCGATAAAATTTAAGCGCGAAATCGCGTTCAATGAGCCGGTCAAGCCGGACCACGGCGTTACATTTGCGCACGATGATTAACGCTAATGTTTGCGAGTGAAAGTAACCGGCTGGGCGATGGCTACCGTTTTGGATTAGCATTATTGACGGACGACATTGATAAATGCGCCATTGACGCGTCCGCCGACGTCGCCGCGATGACAAAGTTGACGGGCCGCGTTGAAGGTTTTATCGAGCGGCGCTTTACTGGATGAGTATTAATGGAGAATTTAATTCAATTAAATCGAAGCACGAGTCGTAAATAAGCGCCACGTTGGCCAGGACGAGCCTCGGCTTCTGCTCTGCTCTTTTTATTGGTTTCCACGTGATTCCGCTCAACGTGCGATTAAGTGAAAATTGTTCATTTAAGAGCCGTACCAGGAAAGTGATTTCGTTTTATAACGCTCGTTTAATGTATTCTACTTAACGAACATTTGTTTAAGTACGTTTTAAAGTCCATCATCGGCGCGTTTAAACAAAGATCTTTGGTCGTGAAAGGTGTATTCGCGTATCGAATTGATTTCAGACTCATATTTTCGATAAGAAGAAAGGCTTTTGATGTGGGAATAAATTGTTTTTATTGAAAGAAAAATTAGCCTAATACGAATGTTCTGCGTAATATATGTTTCTTTATGATAAATAGATAATGAGGAAGAAAATCCAATAGGACGGAATCAATTTTAGTAACAGGTAGAATTGAAATAGTAAAATATAAAATATAAAATAGAATCATATAATTAATAGAGTTTAGATAAAATTAAATGTAATAAAGCGTCGATGAAGACATTGCTTTTTTCGTACAAATGGTTCCACAATCGTTTCTTATTAAAATAAAATTATTTTGAGAATTTTATGTGTGCCAAGACTTAATCGTGGGTTGCAAGGTTACAATGTATGTATAAAATATACGGCAGCGTGTTCGAAATTATACGTTCGAAAAACTGCCAATATCGAATAAAATGACTTGCTTCATTTACCAAAGGTAACATTTTCTCATTCGTTCAAACATAATTTAAAACGAATATTGCTATATTTAAATGTCTCTCGCATTTAAAGCACTACAATTTTGTATAATCATACGTCTTATATATACGTATTTTATTTATCAAGTGATCATGTATTATTGAAATTATTGTAATACAATAATATTATACACTTTATACTCTCTACAATTTTTAATTGATTTTGTTTGAAATACAGCAAATCATTTCACACAAAAAACGTATTCAAATTGCAAAAACTAGACATTATTATTATTATTATTATTATTATTATTATTATTATTATTATTATTATTATTATTATTATTATTGTTATTATATTTTTTTTTTTTTCGTAAAGCATTGTTGTAAAGTTATTTGATCCCAAAAGTATCTCTTTATTGTTACCGTTTCTACAAAAAAATAACGTCAACCTCACTGGTCCTCAAAAAAATGTAACATTTTATGTAACGTGTTAACTGTAACGACGTTACTTTCAATGTCTGGTAAAAACCTCGCAAAACGTCGTGAAAATTAAAAATCGCTAAGTGCATAGATAATCATACGACGAAATTCCAGAAACTTTTTCAGTTATTTAACATCCATTTCACATTTAACTTGTAAAGCTGAACGTCGTCAAGTGCCTCATCCTTTTACCACTTATCAATATCAGTCGATAACTAATAACTGCAATTAACTAACATTTTTCTCGCGCAGACACCGCTCTCGGCCATTAAAACTTTGCAAAGCTCCTCTCTCCAGCGAGATATCAATAATTATCGAAATTGCAAAAATCGGCTGAATGTTAAGCGAGCGCCCAACCCCGAGCGCGCCGTATTCGTTCAGCTTCTTCTTCAACCGTTTTTCAATGGCAGTTCGCGTCAGAGTGCCACACTGTTTAGTATAACCTTTAAGTGATCAGCGAAGGTGTGAAAAGGCAGCGGCGCCGTCATCACGAGGCTTGACATTTAAAAATTATAATCGCCATGACAGTTGCGACAGAAGCACAGCGATAAATTGCTTTATATATTTCCATATAAATTTAATTAAGGGGAAAACAACGAATTACAAAATCCGATTCATTTTCAATTTGACGGTGGCATTTTTCTGACGACTTTGCTCAGAGTTTTACTGTTATTTGAATCTCAAAAAAAGAAGATAAGAAAAAAGAGAGGATAAAAATAAAAATAAGACTAATAAAATAAGCAAATTGCTAAAGTTATAATCTTAGATTACGAATTTGACTCTCAACAAACGTTTGAATGTCAATAAATGAAAATGATTTTCATTTCGAAGATCCATTCACAATTACTTTAAGAATGTAACCTTCGTACAATTGAATAGATGATTGACAGAACACAGATGATTAAATTTTATATCTCAAATTGTTAGCTTACAATTTTATGGTTGTCATAATGCAATAACACAATTGCAAATATCAGTTTTATTTATAAAAAACTTTGTAACGTTTCATTTAAAAATATTCGTAAATATCAATAGATTACAGTACATTTTTAAAGTGCAATTATTTAAACAAGTTATTTTATCTAAAAGGGAAACACAAGTGAAAGTTTAAATAATTCACATAGTGTCGATCCTTTGCAAAGGATTTACATACATAAAAGATTTTCATTTCTAACCAATGTGTAGTTCACGTATTGACGACACATCACCAAATGTTGTCTTCAATATTACACACTACAGTAAATACATTTCAAGAAGGAATTACTTAATTTCAATATCAAAATAATAAAAATCAATAATTTTTTTGAAAAAGTAATAAATATTTTCAAGCTAGAATTAAAATTACTCACATAAAGTAAATGATTCTCAAATCTTCTTCAATATGGCTTTTAATATTATATAACTAGCAATACCATAGTTTTGACGCCAATTTTGAATTTCAAACTTTGCAAATCAATTCGTCATCCTCTTAAGACATATAATTTTTCACGTTCGTAGGTATACATAATACACAATTTAACTCTTTAAAGTTGATGCTTCTTTTCCTCCAATCACCTTTCTACACTTTCAACGTCTTTGTTCAAAGTCTTTCTCACCGCGCGTCTGAAAAAAAGCGCTTGTTTGCCAATGGGCAAGAAACGCACGTTACGGTGTCATTCACCAGGACTCGATCCAAGATCCCTATCGCAGATCGTCAAGTGCGATAGTTTAGTACATTCGAGTTAATTGTATTGTTCGGCCGATCATTTGTAGATGATTTACAAGCGAGACTTGACGAACTTCGTGATCGCCGTTTGAATCAGTCGGCGCCGAAGTCACGTGCGGAAATTATGCTTGGTTTTACGGGCCGTGCGTGGTATTTACATTCGTTTCTCGTCGTTTATCACGACGCTTATTTATTCACTAGACGTTTCCTTCCCCAACATTGAGTATTGTATGATAAATTTGATATTTGGATCTGTTGCTCTCGCGAGGAACGTTTCCCATTGATTGGACCGGCGGAATTTATTTGCGCGAGGCGCGTTAGAGAGATTGCGATAGTTTTGTTCGCGCGATGAACAAATTGTTCGATAGGTGTTCTAGTGACATTTTGCGAATTCGATCTTGCTATCGAATTTGAATACTTTCAAGTAAAACGATCCGTTTGCCATATTGGCAATGTAGTGTTGTGTATTCGAATGATGTATAATAGTGACAAATGTTTTTGACGTAAATAAATTGCTAACGTGTTTGTAATACATGTGAATTACGCATGCGATTTTGTAGAAATGTACTGATAAAATTATTTAGAAACTATTTAAATTAATTAGTCATTATTACTCATTAATTTTCTTATTACATTTACACGTAATCGCTCATGAGTAAAATTGTTAAAATGATATTTAAATTATACAATTTTACTATTTATACTGAGAAAAATGTCAGTGACATTTACTAAAAACAACTAGAAATCAGTTGAAGCTGAATTAATTGAAGAATTTTTTTGAAACAGCTAACAAATTCTGACTGAACAAGCCTGACTGAATTTTCAATTAAAAATGTCTTTTTTATAGAATTATATATACATATATATATTATCTACTTTTGAGCCCAACCGTATAATTATACAACAGTTATCCGAATGACGTCTTCAATCACAATAATTTTAATTTTCATCACATAATAACATGCTTGGACCAAAAATGGAAAATGTTTACAGCTTTCCAATAACAGCCACCAGAAAATTTTCTCCATGCAATCTGAATCCATCGTTAAAACAAGTTGCATTATATTGATTCAAATTAATTACTGATTATCGATTCGACGGTGCCGTTCGACGTTTTCTTTTTATTCAACATCGTTTAAAATTAATAACAGTTTTGTTGCACCGCTCGTGTAATGAGATAATGAAAATCGCGTGTTTGCTTTGCTATTACTCGAATGAAGTAGGAACGCTTCTTTGCGCGGTATTGTATGTTTAATGTTGCTGTATGCACTTAAGCGAAATATAATGGACATCACAGTGTCATCCATAAAAAGTGTCTATAATTCAATCGATTAACAATGGATCGCTACGTCTTTTTTTGCGATTCTGATTGAAATGTTAAACGAAAAGTCAAGCATAATAAACATACTTAGTGCTAGCATTCGGTTGGTGCGTTCTTTCTATATAAATATTACGATAAACAATTAAATCCCATTGTTCAGCAAGCTGCTTTAGTACACACTTTTTATGTCGTCTCGTTGAAAAATTTCACTTCCTTCAACAAGACAAATACCTGGATTATTGCAAAACACTTGCTTCTAGCAGTAAAATAAGTTTGGCAGATTTTTATTACGAAATCAGTTAATTAAATAAATTGTCATGTTTGGTAATACGGTCATTAAACATTGTAGTAACATTAATTTAAATTACCACTGGTTAATTTATTACCAGAATTAAGGAGATGTAATGTCATAAAAAAAGGAGTTACAGTACTGCCTCTTAAATATTTATAAATATGTGTAATATCACGGTAATGCGATATCAGTTTTCCTTTTTTTTTTTCCTAGGTTGTTACGATCTCCGGCGATAAAGTTGATGGTACAAAATGAGGTACATTTTGTTGATGCATAAAACGCGATAAAAAAAAGATGAACTAATGAAATATCAGTTTACCGTAACACATAAAATTTACTGCACCGAGGGCTTATGTAATCCCGGGTTCACTGTTACGATTTTTCTTTAACAAATGCTACGTACTGCAGCTGTGTTTTCGATCGTAGATTTGACTTTTTCTGAGATGCAATGAATAAAAAAGTGCAGCGAATACTAGTTTAAAGTTTATTTTATGTTCAAATTTATTCATGAATTTCTAATTTACGGTAGCGTGAATTTTGTAATACTAACAAATTCTTACATAAAAACACCATTTCCTATAGCGTATATTAAAGTATATTTAAATATTAATTAAGTTTAAATATAAATTAACTAGGATTAAAATATCACGAAAGTAAACGTTTATCGGCATGTTTTAACTAGATTTAATATATAAATTTAAATTAATCGAATCAGTGAATCAATGAAAATACATTTAATTTGATGTAAATCTAATATAATTAAAAATTATCGATTTTTTATTTTTCGTCAATCATGATTTTTAGAAATTCTAAAATTAAATACGTATTCAAATATTAAAGATACAATTTATAGTGAGATTCAATCTTTTACGAGATGTTATTTATTAATTATTTGTAATATTTATAGATTTATTTTTTCAGGTTTCCTAGCAGTGGTTTTATGTAATGTAGACTTCAGCTTCGAAACGGAAGATTCGCTTAGTCCGAAAAAAAGCGTAATATCGCGAAGGGCAATCGATGGAACGAGGGGAAGGTATGTGAATAGCGCAATGAATTTCAAAACAAACTTACTTTTATTCGCATGTAATGAATCAATCTCGTTCACAGAAAGTACTACGATCCAATCGAAGACGGTTTTTTCGACGATTACAGCTTTGACGGAGGTCAATATGATGCTAATCAGGACAGATTAGGTGAGTTTTCGAATTTGATGTTATTTCTTCTTTATGATCAAACAAACTGTCAAAAGTTCGTGAAAATGTTTTATTACTGACAAAAGTCTCACAGCATGAATTTATTTAGATTACATTATTAAAAATTTGTTATATTAGTGTTCATGATAAAGGTTCTGATTCCTGTATAATAAACTATAATTATTCTTATTATACTTTCTATTGACCATGTCTTTCATAAAATTAGATGTCGGCTTGAATATATGATTTTTTTATATCAATTACAGAAATTTTTTCCCACAAGCTGTATTTTATAAAAATTGTTTTAATAAAAATTACATTTTGCCTATTTTTTTATTCTTTGGATGTTTTATACTTGTCAGTCATATTCCACAAACGTGGCATCTCACGTATGTTGATGTCACGTTAGTTGACAGTTTACCTAATTAAATACATTTGCTTTTAATAAGTCGTTTACTCGAACATTTACAAACACATATTTGCTCATTACAGTTATCTTGTAATTGAATTTACATATCAAGTCCAATTCAAAAGCATTACATCATTCGTAGTTAATAAATTTAATCAATTAATTAATTCCCTCGCTCATTGAATCACGCATTAAAATTCGTTTAAATTATCTTCGTTTTATCGACTTATAACAATGTGACTAATTAATTTACTAAACGACAAAAAAAGTACGCGCAGCTAGTTCCTATTTGTTCGCGTAAAAATTTGCAGATTTAGAGGACATTAGAAGAAATGTTCCAGGCGAGCCAGGAGTCGATTACCCTGCACACCAAAGGCTACCGCAAACCTCGTTCTCCTGCGAAGGACGCCCACGTGGTAAGGACGTTACTCTTAATCTAGACGAGGAATTTAATACTTACTGTTGAAATATCAATGATAATTGCGCTTTTTGTAATTGCATTCCATGAAATCAATTATCCCGATTCGTCTATCATTAATACATAATTTTTATCTTCGTGTGAAAATCTTCCATTTCTTATTGAAGAAAAAGTATCTGGAATAGTACTTTATTATGAGCAGGTTGATAATAAAACTGAAACTCTTTTAAACTTAAGTGCACATCGATGACTGTTAGCAAAATTATAGTATATGCATATATAAAAAACATGGAGTATGCAAAATTAAAGTTCAACTTGAAATACAAAGTTAAAGGTTTCATAAGTATGTTCGTGCACTGAGAAAATCATGTAGTCTGCGATATTAAATTACGATGTTACACTTATTAACATCAAAAAACCGATAACGATTACATTTTAAAAAATAACTTAATATTTGGATTCAACTGAAAAATTTTGTTGAATTCCAGCAGTAACAACTAAATTTTCTGTAAGAGCAAATTTTTCAGTTTGAACTACTAATTTTTTTGTTGAATTCAACTAGTTTAACTGAATTTTCCATAATCAAATCATAGTCAAAATATTTTTTAACTGAAAATTTCTATGTTTCAACTAAAAACATTTTCCTGTATGCATATTGTACAATATCATTTTCTCGGTGTCTTTACCACTGTTTGTAATTTCCGTTTTTGCTGTTTTTGCAATTTAATCGTTTTTATTAATTTTTTCAACGTTGCAATCAAATATATAGTCGTCGTTCAGGATCGTTTTAAATATTTGTCAAAGACAAATATCGATCGGTTAGCTAACAGTCACGTGGCTGAATTCGGAGAGATGCGAAGGCGGATGGTTGTCGCCGGCTCGGTGCATGATTTTCGTCACCTTTAGCATCGAGGTCAAGGATGATGCTAACAACTCTCGTGACACGTATATCTGCGCGGCCACGGAATCGGTTGACTGCATTTTCTCTGCTTTTGCAATAGGTCAGCGCTCTTCTTCTCGAAGCGCTTCGATTCATCTTCGATCATACCGCAAACACGTAGCTACAATGAAAGAGTCGCACTGCCCTTAACGTGCGCCATTATTAGTAATGATACACAGAAATGTGCAATTATTACCGATCGTAAGGCTGATTTTTACCAACGAAGGTCGTTCCTTCTCCAAAGCCCGGCGCGCGCGTCAATCGCGGGCATGTGAGAAAAAGTTGTAGATTGTCTATGCAAGTAGGTTAAGTCGGAGATCCTGCTTCGTTGACATTTGAACGAGATTATTTGTAATTATCGACAATGTTCATTTCGTGGCATCGAAAACTTCCACTCGTGACAATCGAGTTCGAAGAAAAGTTTGTTCTGGGCATCCGAATTCGATGATTTCAATGTATTCGATGCAGAGACGAAAGATTTAGAATGCTACAGTTAGTTTGAATGAAGATTCAGTTACGTAATGGATTATTGCTAAAAATATTGATAGTTTTGTAACTGAAAATTTCTTTAAAGAGAATAATACACGGATAGCTTGGCGCATTGGTGATTGTTGCGCAACCCATCGTCTAGCAGTGTGAAAAATAAAAAACTTTCGAGACGGTTGTTTACAAATGTTCGGACAGTGGTTATTGATGTCCTGCACATTGCTAACCAATGTCCGGGCTAGTGAAAATTAGAACATTACAAAGTATTGTGCAATACATTAATACATTTAGTAATTTTATTATTTGTTTTTTTTTTCTTTTTTCGATTCAATTAAATCAGTGTTGTTCTGATTGACTGATACTTATCTTTTATTTTTAAGTCATCTATAGAGTTAAATGTCATAATAATTTATTAATTTCTTCCTTAATTCTTCCCAAATTTTTGTCTGTTTATGAAAAGAGAGGATACAAAAAAGTTCATTAATCTTTGCCCACATAATATTAAATCATTAATAAATTCCTTCACATTTTCTTTAATTTGAAGAGCACGGTTGGAGGACACCGCATTCAGCTTCGAGAGCCGCAGCCCATTCTTCTCAATATCGGAATACACAACGTCACATTCTCCTCTTGGAATTGATATTCGCTTATGTCGAAACAATTAAATAACGAAACTATTTCATAAGGATGGATTATCATTTGCAAAGAATAGCAATGATTCATACGGCGGCGATCGACGAAATTTTCTGTCCTTCGAAAATGCGGTCGAATTTTTTTCACAAACAAAACAATATATTCTTGCACGTGACTTAAATTGCGAGTGTAATGTGAAAGAAGAAGAGGAGGAAAAAAGAAAAGTATTAACGCAATAGTGCGCTTCACTTTGATTTACCGGGACGATTTGGTCCAAAACAATGTAAACTTAGGCAATTTCGCAATTAAAAAGAAATAGTCCCGTGCAACGTGCGAGATGTATTATTAAATGAGCGGGAAAGTCGGAAAGAGTATCATCCGTGACGATGCGGCCCGATTGCGCAACGAACCCATGGTCCGTATTTCGATGCTGGGTTTGCACGTACGGTTCCTCAATTTCCAAACGCAGCGGCCGCGCGCATCTGCCTTTAATGGCGCCCGGCAATAGCCGTAATGGATAATAAAGCGCGATCAAACGCTCGGCCGTTGCACGGAATGTCAGGTGGCATTCAATCGCGGCGACTACAATGGGATCGGCGAGTCACGAATCCGACCTATGAATTGTCGGACGCGCTCTCCCAGGTCGCAATTTACAAATCCGCGTAACCGTGCTCCGCAGTTAGTTTCGGCCGGAGATAGACATTTTCGGTCATTGCGAGCAGCTTCTGGAATTACTGTTGAATGCTTGATAAGATATATGTGACGCTCTTGTGGGTGTACTAAACATTCAGGGTTGTATTCAGAGATGAATAAAATTTGGAATAATTGTTGTTAAATTGTTAAGTTAGTTGTATAATTTATAATGAATTTTTATTTTAATTGAAATCAAAGTAAGTTGTTTTTTAAATCAAACTTTTACAATCTAACTCATATAAGTTTGTATTATTTTCACAGCAAATTTATTTATTCATTTTTTTTCAGAAAAGTTATAGTGACATGAAACAATTATTTTAATAAATTACAGTAACTTTTTGTACTTAGTGTTATTTTTATATGAAAACAACACAGTTTTTTATGGTAAATAAAATACTGCATAGCGTGATCCCTTTGAAAAGCGGGAGTAAAGTATTTCTTTACTTCTTTGGGAGCGAACATTTATTTTGCTCCCTCGCTAAAGCGTTTTATTTCCTCCCGGAGTCAAGCAATATTTTATACCCGTTTTTTCGAGGGGGGAAACTACGAAATTCATCACAAGACCAGTCATACACGACAGTTATATTTCTGTCGCAGGTTACTATGCGGACGAGGAAGCAGGTTGTCAATTGTTTCACGTCTGCGACGATATCCTGGTCTCCTCGTTCCTCTGCCCGGTGGGCTCGATATTCAGTCAGAAGCTGTTGACCTGTGACTGGTGGAACAAAGTAGACTGCTCGTTGACGCGCAAGTTTTACGAGGCGAACCGGCACATTTATGATCAGGATGACGACGAGATGTTGCGCAAAGCGTACGCAATGACGGGATTGCGGGTCAACTACGAAAAGGAGCGCGCCCAAAGTGGCAACCTGGTTACTTATGTGGCGCTCGACCGCCACGAAAACGACCTGCCGAACGGTTACGACGACGTTCTCGTGGACCCGGATTACCGGAGTTACGCCTCCAACGATGATTACCGCAACGAACCCGCCGAGCCCTATCATGGCCACGTACTCTACTCGCAGGATTACCGCACCAAAGCGCCAAAGATTTATCAAGAATCGCCTATTGTTAGGATACACAAAATTACGAACGATCATCGCGCGGCTTATGAACACCAATCGCAGGTAAGGCCGGCTTCCTGATTCTCGCGCTCCTAGCTGCAATGAAAGTTTCTGGACGTTAAGATCAGAGGTGACGGCTTGCGAGAGGATGATGAGCGAGCGAGCGCACGCTTGTGTTAAACGTGATTGCGTTCCGGGGCATCGCGGCTTAATGCTACGTTGCCGCCAATCGGAAATTGCTTTCGTTGCTCGCTTGTGGCACCGCTTGTTTTTAAACGCCACTTTCGTTCGTATAATTTCTCCGAGGAGGATGATTATTTTAAATACCGGGGATTAAAGAGTTTGTCGACATGTGCGGGGAAGAGTGATTTACGGTTGATATAGTTTCTGAAGGATCGACGATAGTTATCGTTGATCCTTGTCGGAAATTGCTTGTTTCGTCATTGAATTTGTTGACATTTGATTTGAATAAAATGTTTTTAATAAAATGTTGTAAGTAAAATTAATGGGTTTTTCGAAATAAAAAAAAACGATTCTTGGTAGTAATAGGGGTACTTTTATGTTTCAGGTACGAGGTAGAAATCGTAATAACTATCATCGAGGGGTGAATGAATTTGAGAACGAATTTCAACCTTCGTACGCACCGACGGTGCCAACTGTGACGACTACCACACGAAGATACTACTCTCCGACAGTGCCAACGATGTTTCGATCGACGACTCCATCGTACAGTAAACGTGATCATACTAACCATCATTATACTCACCATGACGAGTCCCAAATTCTTCCTACCACTCCCACGGTCTTTTATCGGGACAACATTTTCTTCTCCACACCAAATCCTATCGGCCAAGTACGTAATGTGGATGTTACCAACTACAGTCAAAAGCGCGAAGACCGAAACGAGGATTATGGTCAAGAATTTGGCGAGGACATGGAAGTCCGCGAAAGCATTGGCTTGGCGCAATCAAAAGACGAAAGGACGAAGGATACTGTGGAAAAAACCCAAGATGTTAAAATTAATAGTAAAAAAGATAATGATACTGAAATTTTAGTTGAAAGCTCGGTGAATGCTACTGCTGATGAAGCGAAACCGGAGAAAGACAATCGTTCGATCATTGTGGAGAACACGAGGTTTTCTTCTCAAAACGAAAAGCAGAATCATCAACAGAGTAGCGTGGATCGGCCATCCAGTTCAAAACCAGTAAATGCCTCGCATAGTGACGTGGAGGTGCAGTATCATGGGACCAGAGGTGTACAATTTTTGACGAATAATTCCGCAACGTTCACCAATGGATCGAGATTGACGACAACGGAACGGTACTCTAATGAAGGGACATCAAAATTCGCAGATCAAGATGCTTCGCACGCATCAAGTACTTCCAAAACGACTTATTCTTTCGAGCCTATTGTAGAAACTGTCTCAAAACCAGCCATCATTTTGGAACCACCGGAAACAGATCTGGGCTTCCGGATAAAAGTTCCGCAAGAAATTTTCACGGAAGATAATTCAGCCCCGCGTAAACCCAGTACTGTATCAAAGTTTTCCACAATCGAGTACAGCCCAAATACGTCGCCCAGCAGAACGGCTCCGGGAATTTTCGACGTTTTATCGACGGTAAACTTGTCGGAACCGTTCATTACCTATTATGATAAGTTTACGACACCAGCTCCGTTGCCGGTGTCCCATCTTCCTAGCATCAATATCCCACCTACGGAAATAGTTCCTCCGTTCGCTCATTTGTTTGCTGGTGGTGTTTACGGCACGTATCCGACGACGGATTCCAGCGAAGTTGGTGCCGCTATCAACGAAAATCACTATTATTATGATACTGTAAGCAATTCATCGAATGTGGCGAACGACACGTCCTCCAGACTGACCGGACAAAGTAGTTCCACTAAAGTTGCGGTACCACTTACTGAATTGCAGCCACCGATTTATAATCACAAAGACGATGTTGCCTGCTGTGATGAGGACGACTCCACTCGCAAATCCACAACCTTATCTTCAACTCAATCGAGTGTAGCAATAAACGAATCGACGATTTCTTCAGCGAGTGACAAAGCGGAAGTCGTATTTGAAGACATATCGGATTATACCAATGAACAATTAAAGTCTATCGAAAAGATCGCTGATGATGATAAGTCAGCGGATGACTATGAAGAATATAAATCCATTGAATATCCCCAAGAGGATGAAGAGAACGAAAAAACCGAACCAGTAGATTTCGATCTGTCCCGTCGCGTGTTAAATCTTTTCCAGATCATGGCCGAGTTGGCCAAAACCAATCGCTTTCCTAGGCCCTTCACTCGTAACGAACCTTTAACCATCAACGTTATGAGTACAACGCCCACGCCTGAGGACAATTCGCACATAGCTCATTTCACAAGGAACAGTTCGGCACAATTTAGTGCTGAAACAACTTCGAAGCAGGCTATCAGGAGGCACGATTTAGAATACGATTATCCCGTTTATAGGGGCGAAGATGTCCAGAAGACGACTACCGCTGAGTTTGCGGAAACCACAACGGTTTCGCAGGATCAAATCAAATTAGGTTCAGAGGTCACGACCTTGAAAAGTGATTTTTCGCACGATGATGAGGTTGTGGAGACAGAATTAGTACCTTCGTTAGGGTTTGCGTTGAGTACGGAGGAGGGCAGGGACGAATTCGCCGAGGCCGTACGTCGCGGCCTGGTTTCGGATAATGACGACGTTCACCGAGAACTTTCAAGTACTGAGAATTCGGCGACTGAAGAGAAGGACAAAGCGTCGGAGAAGAACGAATAACGCGCTTTTTATTTCGTCGCGGGCGCTTTGCCGTATGAAAGAAACTTTGTATCGCACTGAAGTTTAATTACCGTTTATTTTGTATGTAAAATAAAGTTAAGTAGAAATATTATTATATAAATAAATTGACATATTAATATACACTCGGCGAGACGTTGCCTTTATTCCTGAAACGTGGCCTCAGTCAAGTTTATCGGCTTTATCTTGAGGCAATATTTAAATACCAATCGATTAAGTATATGAAGGAACGTTACGTCGGGAATCAACAAGCCTTAGCAACGGGAACGAAACCATTCTGGCGTCGGTTCTCTTGTTACGTCGAACTTACCAAGGGCGTCATTTAAGAAGTCTGTCTTTCAAACGGTCTTAAAGGTTAAACGATATCAAACTCAACAACATTAAACAATTTAATGAATTTACGGTGACATTTTGCAATCCGCAAGTCCATTCTGTATGAAGTATTTCATCTTATACCAATACGATCGTTTGCTAACAAACATTAGTAATGGATTTACAAGGCGTCATTAAATTTTACTTATGAACTAAAAATTAATTGCTCTGTTGACGTGAAATGAAGTGAGAATAAAAAAGACAAAAAAAATGAACTTTATTAAATCGGACGCGGAGGTGCGAAACGATGACCCGACAGTTGTTCAAGATCACAGGTAGGTTTCTTGCAATATATTTCGAATTTTATGTTTACATACAATTCCCAACAACTCGAGCACTAAATTACATTCGAAGGTGAAAATTTATAGCAAGTGGATTTTAAATTGCAGAATATTATGGATTCGCGATAAAGTATTGAAATGTTTGGGACTCGGCGAAAATTATCATTTGTTCGATGATTTAATTTATGTAAGTAACGATTTTAATTATTACTCCTAAGGTTCAAGACGCCAATAATAAAGGGTTTTACAAACTGCGTGCAGTGCATTATTATTATTTAATTGTATATTTAAATAACGTTTCTGTTTATTTAAATATTTAGCAAAACAATCGTTATTATGAAGGCAAATTGCTCAACTTTTTACTCCAAGACACCTACGGTGTCACGGATCTTGAAAGAAAAATCATTTCTTTTTACAAAACGAATCGCAACGAAACTATTCAAGAAGAAATATCAGTGTGGGAAGAAAGTAAGTATCCTTTTAATGTTGCACAATGTGAGGGCTGACGGGAGGGGAGGGCTCTGTCAATTGCATCATCAATTCGCAGACTCCGTTAACCGTATACACGATCTTGAATCATTCCTTTCTTTTTAAAAACGGCGGCCCAGGTCAACGCACAAAAATGACGGCTATCGCTGCCTTCGCGTCCAAAATACGATCTTTCCGGCTCACCAAGAGCGCGCCTGGTAAATGATACATCTTTCACCTTATTACTGCATGCATTTTAAACAGACATTGGAAGTAACATTGTTACAAATAATACGTCATTCAAAAACATTACATTTAATAATAACGTTGACTCTCATCACTTTTTTTTAATAATGGCAAAAGTAACGCGTTTTTTTTTTTTTTTT
>JABFOV010000293.1:19840-43491 GCA_022817685.1 Aradophagus sp. ZL-2020
TTTTTTTTTTTTTTTAGCTTTGACATGAGTAATGCGTAAATTGTAAAAAATAACTTCCAAAGTTTGATTTCAAGTATTACTTATTTATTTATCATTAACACTGTCATTCGAATTGCTAAATATTATAATGAAATGAATTATCGTTATTTATGCTTCAGTCCTATTAATTAACATTTTTTCATTCGCTAATTACCTTAGAATCGCTTGCAAATTTGACAAGCCAAATACTAATAAGAATAAATTTCTTGAAATTGTAAATTAAACACATGAAATGGTTATATATCACGCGGAACGTCCGATTGCGTAAAACGTTAAATAGAAATTAAATTGCGAAAACTTTTGTCGTTGAGAATGGAATCAAATATGCAATTAAAATAATTCCGCTTCTTTCCTTTTGTAAACAAATAACAAGATTGTATGAATATTGATGAAACCTTTCGAAGGTGGCATTTCATTACCGTGATTGCATGACTATTAAAAATCGGTTATGATTCATTTCATGGTGGCAAAATGTGAGCGGTGCAGTCTTCTTATTAGGCATTGCTGGAATTTAAAGTGACAGTTGTGGGTAGTTAAAAATATCTCTTCCTATCATTTTCTTATCGCACAATAATTGCATCTGAAAGCGTGCATGTTCGTACGATTTCACGTAGTAGTATCGCCTATTCTTACCGTCGTAAATTCCACGCTAAAAAGATGCGCAAACTACTCCACAATTCAGTCGCGCAATGTCACACACGACACAGCCATGCCAACGATTACTGCACTTTATGACCGTCGTTGATTAAATATAAGAAAAAAAAACGAATAACAAAATAGGAAACGTGAAACTCAAAGTCGTAAAAATAAATATCAAGGAAAAGTGGAAAAGACCGAGGCGGAAGCGACAAGGCCTAGAAGAACGAAGAAAGTTAAGAAAGGCAAAGGAAAGTTGATGAGCGAATTGCAGAACGCTGCGATGGGCAATTCATCGACAGCGGTGGAATCTATTGCATCGGCGATCGAAAGTGACGAGGCCGAGACAGAAGCCGGCTCCGAATCTGGAAACAACCACAAAGTTGACACTCCGGCGCCGAGCGTAAGCAAGCTCCAGACGAAAAGCGCCTCTTTCTGTAAGTGTTTTCGAAGTTCGATCCGTTATCATCGGAAACAAATATTGGTTAATATACAATTGATCTGAAACACCATAAATGTTTCAATTTGCCCAAATTTGAGACACTTTCGGTCTTACAAATACTGAAATTATTTCAAAACGAAACATTTCTGTTTGGAATAAAAGGCTAGTAGAGTATTATTTTTTAATGATGGCGCAATAAAGTAAATATGTGAAAACAATAAATAAATAAATAAATAAACGTTTCTTTAAAATTTAATAGAAAATTGAAAGAACTTCATTGATAGAACAACAAATAATATTTATATGTTGGAAATCGAGAACAACCAGTGATTGAAGTATCAACTATAGATTTTAAAGTTCCATAAGTACTGAGTTAATATTTATGGTCTGTATTAGCCCGACATTTGCTACCAATATTTACTGTTATGTTTCGATGGTAATCGTATGATTGATGCCGATATCAATTTTATGTTAAATCGATCACCAACGATTAACAGTCAGATTTTCTGAATAAGCATTGAGAAATCAGATTAACGATCGGTATTGCTTTCAGACGAGACATCGAACTTTACACCGCCACCCGGCGAAGAGCATAAATACATTCTGACAAAGGTCTGTGCGGAATCACTGTCCAACGATCGACCGATCAATCGTCTATCTCTGTATCGTTATTTACAGAAAATCGTCGACAAAGTCATCGAGGTGCCAGCATTGCACGTCATTTGTGGAAAAATCAACCCCGACACGGTTGGCTCTGCAAACGTGTTATACTTCTTGAGGATATGTCCCACCGGTTTGCCGAGGTTTCAATCACAGAAAGAATGCGACGATCAGATGATGGCATACGTATCCTTCGGCACGATAAACAGCCGTTTCTTGACGAACCTTAATTGCGTATTTTCCATATTTCAAGTAAAATCTTTTCAATAATCTAAGTAAAATATTTCCAAAAATTCAAGTGAAATCTATTTGTCAGTTGAATAGTCGTTTTGTTTGTAAAATTACGTGTGGAGAAAGTCGGCTTAGCGAAGGAAAATAAGTTGAAGCGGATTTAGATTATAAGAAAGATGACTGAAAATTCGTTCAAAAACATTCTTGTAGGTATTTAGGCCTGTAGTGGAGCATCATTTTCAAGAACCTCTCAGCACGCAAATTCGCGAATTCAATAAACTACGGAAACTACGTGATGAGAATAAGATTGTTGTCGGTCGTTCGGTAAATATCTGCAAATTAAAATTAAATTAAAGAAATGATTGTTATTCTAAAAATGTTATTTAATGATTATTGTATTTGATTCAGCATCAAGAAAACATTATCAATAAATCGCGTTATAATGTACCTCGTGAATTAAGTGAGAATTCAGTGGAACGCAACGAAAATAGCGGCGAACAAATTAACACAACTGTGAAAACTCAACGCGATCTATCAGACCTCGAGTCGCAAAGGTCTAAGACTTCTGCGGGATCTTTTAAAAAGGAACTCTTGGACTGTCTCGATCAACTGATATCGTCTGTGCAGAAGTAAGCTAATGAAACAGAAGATTAATCGACTTTAACTCGATTTGTTTCTGCAATGCCAAATCAGTTGTGAAATTCTGTATTCTTTTATGTTACGTTTGCAATAAGATAGAGTGCAATTTTAGAATTTTAAAATGAAAACAAAGTTTTACAAAACGTGTTTTGAAATTATTCTTTAAAAAAGATTTAATTTAATCTGACGGTTTTTCCATTAAAGCCAAAAAACAAGATTTTTCGAAATATTTTTTTAAACATACTGGTTTTACTCTTACATTTTTCACGCAGGGAAACGGAAACTTTTGAAAACACCATCCTTGCCAGTTTGATGACTATACCTGAATTGTCGAACCCGGAAATAACAGACAAAATGTTGTGCGAAAATGAAAATGTGGTAAAACAGTTGGAAGAAGCTATCAAGAGTATAAAAAAACATATTGAGAAGGTACAAAGTGCTTTAGACATTGGTTTTATTGAGTTCATGGAAATTACAGTTTTATTGATCTGAATCGCGACCTACTAATTTCAGATACTGAAATCATACAAAACGAAAACTGTGCAAAGCAAAAGACCTATTTCTGAATACGATTACTGGAACGATCGAGTGATAGAAACATCGACACTGTACGAACACATACGATACGACGTTGTTAAACAAATTTTATCAATTTTGAAGCAAAATAATTCGCCATTACCGAACGAATTTAATGAATTAGAAAAGAATTTATTCAAGTGTCTTGAAGAAGCCAAAGAAAATCGACAGTTTTTGTCGACTCTTTTGAAAGAATTTACAGTAAGAAGTACATTATAAAAACAAGTGTCAAACTGAGACAAATTAAGACACCCTTTATGTCTCAATGATGAAAAATGAAAGATTAAATGAAAGATTAAATAATTTGATCATATTGCAGTTTCTCGAAACATGTGAATCGTTTGAAGAAATTACCGATGAGTTACCGTCACTGATGGAAGAATTTAGAATCGTGTGGATTTTATCTAAATATTATTGCACCGAAGATAAAATGGTCCCACTTATGCAGAAAGTTTCGTGGCAATTATGTCAAAGTGTTAGAACTAATTTATGTGTGAAAAAATTATTCAGGTAAATGGGATTTTTTCGCTAAACTCATTTCGTTTTGTTAAAAAGTTAATAGTTTGAATACATTATCATTACTATTCATTTCAGAAATGACATGCGTGATTTACTGAACAAAACGATTCACGCTCGCGAAATGATGGTAACTTGGAAATCGTCGTACTTGAATACGAGAAAAGAAATAGAGATTTGCCAAAAAGGAGCTCGCTGGGAATTCGAACAGAAGCAATTATTCAGTGAAACGGAATATATAATTAAAGTTTGCGATGATCTTCACGGAATGGCGAGCGTCGCTCAAGATTTTTATAACATATTCGGGGACGAATTGAAATCTGTCATTAGAATTCGATCTTTCGTCGATTTAATGCTCGAAGGCGTCAAAAAACTTATCACACCAGTTCGCGTAAATATCTTTAAAAGTCAAACTTCGGTATTTTTAAAATCACGTATTTGTTTTGGTGTTTTTTTTTCTAATTCGCAAATAAAAAATCTTGGTTTTATTTTCTCGATAAGGAAAAATAAAAATTAATATGGGTCTATATTTCTGAATATCGTTGATTGTTTCCAGATTTTTGATATTACGTTCAAAAAATTTGTTCAAACTTTCTCAAAATTTGTTATTACTTGTTTAAGAACTTACGTAACGTATCCACTTAAGTAACATACTATTTTTTCAGGTCGCCAACTTTGATATTTTTATTGAGTTTAACAAAGAAAATTGGGAAGCGATGATAAAAGGGTTTTACAAAGAAGTGGTGCATTTAGAAAAGAAATCTATTTATTACATTGATCGATGTTTTGCGAATCTTGTTGATTCTCAAGAAGCATTAAAAGTTTTGATGAAATTGCAAAACGTAAAAACTACAGACGCTCTCCAGAAGCGACTGTCGAAAAAATTTGACGCGGTCATGTTGCAATTTATTGAAGAAATCCATGAAGTGGATCAAATGTTTAACGCACGTACGATTTAATTTGAATTGCATTTTTAAATAATTTTTCTCACTAATCAATGCCAAGAGTTATAATTAAATTGTTTATTATTAATTTTTTTCAGAAAAAAATAATCCTACGACTTTAAAATATCAACCGTCAGCTGCAGGAGCTATTTATTGGAAAACAGAATTATTAAACGGTTTAAAAAATAAAGTTTTGTTCTATCAAAATATTCATCAGTTAGAAGACAACGAAACTAAATTAATTGCTTTCGAAGAATATGTGAATGTGGCAACAAAGATGAATGAATACGAAAGAGATATTTTCAATGATTGGTTGGAAAAGGCGCAAATAACAGCGATAGAATCGATAAAACAAAATATTTTTAAATTCGAAAAGTACAAACGAGGTTCGAATAATTATTGTATAGATTTTTTGTACAAAGTAATACATTTTTACTCAAAATGTTCAAAAATATAAATGATTGAATTTAGTTTTTTTAATAGTAATAATTACAATAATAATAATTTTAATAATAGTAATAATACAGGCTATTAACACCCAATATGCAAATGGTACTATTCGACTTATTATTATTACAAGATAAACGAAAAATATATATTTAAATAACAATGAAAGAAAAAAAAGATTAAAAATTAATATTATTTTCTGAAATACATTTTAGATGATATATTTAACGAGCTATCTAAACTTCATCGAGACAACGCGGTTACTAAAATTAGCGACAAAAGAAATTCAAGTATGTTTTCAGAATTAATTTCACTTTATAATAGATGTTTAGAAATCGCTGATATTTTCTTTTTCAATTTAGACATTTCAGATATCACTTCAATAGCGCGAAAACCCAAATTTATGTTGGACAAACCAAAGCGAAAATCGATTCAAGAAATAAAATCAGAAAAACATATGAAAAAGCAAGACGAACCCGTAATTAATGAAGATTTAATTCTTTTGGAGCAAAATCTTCGGTTTCAAATAAATTTTGATAAGCATGTGTTCGAAACAATTCGCGAGGTATTCATACAAGAAAACATTAAATCTTTCGTCAATTTTCGTTACTATAAAATTGAATAATAAAATTAAAATAAGACACTTATGTATTTATAATTTGCTATACTTACAAAACTCATAAAAAAAAGAATATATTTCATGTGTATCCATAACTTTATCCATCGATAACTTTACACATTATTATTCACGTAATATATTTTAACAGGCTGAAGTAATGAATAATATAGGGCACAAATTGCCAAAGTTACTGGCTGATTTATGTTGCCAAGAAGATCGTTTACATGAAGATATTAAAGCAGTGGAGTATTTAATAACTCGCTACAATGGTATCACGAACCAATTAGACGCTGCTAAAGTATGATATGATTCCCCTTTTAGTCAAATTGCATTGTGAAACGTTATTAATCAATATTAATCAAACAACAATGCAAAAGGAAGTTTCTTACAAACTAATTAAATTAAAAAGTTTAATATTTTTAAACTGTTTAAAATATGAAATATTAATTAATTAGTAAATTCTTAAGAGACTACTTTCTCGAATAGAAATATAATTTTTGTTCGTTCTTTTTAAACGAATACAAACACGACAATATCCAATATACAAACACGACATATTCATTTCACGTTCAATCACACGTTTTCAACTTTACAGACACTCTTGTTAAAAAACCATTTGAAGAGTATTGAAAACCTCATGTATCCAGGAACTACTCGATTCAACTGGAACTGTATTGGTATAAAGGACTATTGTAGGAACTGCGACAACGCTCTGAAAAATGTTGCTTCCATTATAGGCCAGATGGATTTAATGATACAAAATATTAACTCGTCTGTTATCGAAGAAATGGAAGAATTTAATTTATTTTTACCTTTTCATCTATCGATGGCTCATTGTGAACTGAAAGACTGCTTGGTTCGTTCATTTTAATGTACGGTTTTATAATTGCAAGTTGCTGGAGGAATAAATACACATCGTATTGTTATTGATTCCAGACTCTTTTTTGTGATATCGAAATGAAAAGGAACGAAACGTTTGACTTTATGTTAAAAAAATATGAACATATTAGTCCTTTGCTGATGAAGCTGGAAGAATTAGTAGAAGGCACTCAAAGTCAAGAAAGTGCGGCGATGATATTACTTTATCGGCATTATGAAAACGAAATATTATCGTCCTTGTTAAGGTTGTCGTTATTCATTGTTAATAATTTATTTTTAGCTCATCTTATTGTTTACAATAAAGCAAATTCTTGAAACGCGTTACCGTAAAGTTATTTGGTCTTAAAAGTAACTCGTTACCCTTACCTGGTTCGTTACCGTTACCCTTACCAGTGTCTGATTTGAATACATTAAAAAAATAAACATTTTATTTTTAGATGCGTTCAACAAAATCTTGAATATTTCAGTAATTTACTCTCTGGAGATAAAACTATCTTTAAAATTGACGTTGTCTTGATATCAATAAATGTTCACTCAAAGCCTTCGCCCATTGAAACTCGAAGCATAATTTTAGACAATGTGAAACATTTATTAAATGGCTTCAAGAAATTCTTAAAATGGAATATCGGTACTTGCAAATGTTTAAATAAGTCATTGTATTCAATGGAAGATGAACATTTCAGTTTTTATAGCGACATCATTTCAACAAAGGTAAAATAAAAGTACTATATTTGTCAAATAATTTTTCGCAGGATGAATTTTTTTTTAAAGAAATCGTGTATTATAAAATGATTAAAATTTTATAATTTTTTGAACATTACTTTTGTGTTTAGGTTGTCAGTGAATTCGTTGCCGAAATTGAAGATAAGATTAGATGTTTAACGCAAGAATGTTGCAAATATCTTAATAAGTGGAAACCGTATACGAATTTATGGTCACAGAAAAAAGAGCAATTTTGTGAACAATTTCTTTCAGGTAATCTGACACTTCAAGAATATGATGAAAAGCTGAGTATTTACGGCCACATAATACATGAAATAAACGAAGCACCTCAATTCGTTGATGTTATGTGTATTCGGTAATAACTTCTTTAAATTTAAATCACCGATTTAATCAAATAATTTATCGAGAAAAAATTTAAAAAGTGAATAAATAATTCCATTTAACCTGTTGCATTATAAATGTAATAAAAACAATGAATATGATTTTAGAATCAATTTAACACCATTGACTGATGAAATTAAAGTGCATTGTAAAAAATGGATGTATATATTAGGAGATCACTTATTAAATAAAACGATACATTTAATGGAGGAATTGCAGAAAAAAGTTGATTCTTATCAGAATAAAGTTAATCTCGAAGTTACTGATTTAGATACATTTAGGATCGTAATGCAAACGATTGAAGCAATTAAGAATTTTACCATCCAAGTTGAAGTAGAGTATGATTTGTATCAGGTCAATATTTTTAATTAAAAGTAAAATAAAATAAATTATTGTGCGATTTATAACTTGACAAACAATTAACATCAACTTTGATAAACAGAAAACATTTAAAATGCTTCGTAAGTATGAAATAGAGGTTCCTAAAAAACAAGAAGACTTGGCGTATGATCTTGAAAACAATTGGCAAGCTTTATACTCAACTGCAATATCTCGATCAATTTCGCTGAAATCCACAAAACAAAAGTATTGCGCAATAATCATTGATAAAAATAATGACTTCTTTAAAGAATTACAAAATTTTGCGGAAGATTTTGCAACAAACGGACCAAATAGTGTTGGAGAAAATTTGGATTTAGGATTAGAAAAGATGAAGGTAAGTTTTCTTATGATTTGCTAAATATCGTTTATCTGGTCTTAAAACTTTACTAATAATTAGTAACAATGATTCACGATAAGGAATATCAAGATGTAATTGAATTAATGGAACAAAGGAGAAGGCAAATTCAAGATGATGAAAAGTTATTAAAAATTCCATCTATAGATCATATGGTATTTTTAAACATACAACAAGATTTCAAAAATATGAAAGTCATTTTTGATTTGTATAAAGATCAAAAAATGATGATGGAAAATTGGTCCAAAATAGCATGGTCAGATTGCAATCCTCAAGATATTTTAAACGTTATAGAGAATTTTTTTGTCAAATTGAAAACTTTACCGGAAAGAATAAGAACAATGAATGTAGGATTGTCACTACTGAAGAAGACGGAGCGTTTGAAGAAATCTATTCTCCTGTGTTTCGAATTGAAAGACAAAGTTATAAAAGAAAGACATTGGAAAGAATTAATGAAAGAAACTGATCTTCAATTCAATATTTCTCCAGATAGGTATTGCTTAATAAAATGCAGTCAATTAATATGGAAAAACAAATGTGAATTGTAAATGTAAGAACTATAACTACAGTGCTGTTCTATTGTAAATCGCGGAAAACCTTTTGGCTAACTAAAATTTTGGTTTAGAAAATTATATTTTAATGAATTATCAACTTGAGTATGTGATAAATATTTTTTCACATAAATACTTTTACAATTACGATTCTTTATTGCTGTTATTCCTATACTACAAAAGCAAATGTTTCCAAAGAAAAAAAATATGAATAAATATTATTCATAAATTTATTATCTATCGTTATGTACACATTAATTAAACAACTTGTTTTCTTAAAGGCTCATCCTTCAGAACATATTTGATATAAATTTGGCAATTCATGAAAATTTTGTTAAACATATAATTTTAAAAGCTAACAAAGAAAATAGTATCGAATATTATATTTTAGAAATAGACAAATTTTGCCAAAACACAAAATTAAAGACGGAACATAGGGCAGGTATTATATTACCATATAAGTACATACGGAACTTCGTATAAAACTTTAAATTGTACTAATTATACATATTTTCAGATTACGAATACATTTTAAGTTCAACAAGCGAACTTCAAAGTGTTTTGCAAAATCACATTATTAAAATAGAAAGTTTCTTAACTTCTGAATTCATCGGCCCATTTTCAATTCTTATTGAGGATTGGCTGAAAAAAATAAAAACAATAACCAACGTTTTAGAGACATGGGAAGAATTTCAAACAAAATTTTTAAAACTGAAGAATGTGTTTGCGAAAGTTGACGTTGCTAAAAAATTTCCCACGGAAACAAAAAAAATTAATGATATTGACAAAGATTATAAAATAATTATGACTGATGCTGTAGAACGTCATAACATATTAGCATGTTGTACAATCGAAGGTACGTCTGACATTTCAAACATTTACTTTGTATTTCTATTGTATTATTCAACCACATTTGTATAAAAAATTCAATACACAGCATGCAAGTCTATTTCAATTTTTTAGGTCGAAATAAAGACTTTGCCAGTCTTATTGCAGAACTTGAAATGTGTGAAAAGTCACTGACAAATTATTTGAATTATAAACGAACAATATTCCCTCGCTTTTATTTTCTCGGAGACAATGAATTAATAAATTTACTTGGAATCATACACCCCCCGAAGATAAATACGTTTATTGAAAAAATGTTTCACAATCTCGACAACATTCAATTTAATTTAAGTGAAAAAAAACGCACAACTGCTACCGCTCTGGTTGCCACTGATGGTGAAATATTGGAATTCGTGAATTTCGTTTTAATTGAACAGGATATTGAATATTGGATGGGAAATATATTAACCGAAATGAGAAAATCGAGTAAACTTATTATTGAAAAAGCTGTCGACGATTTTACAAAGGTCTTTGTTAAAATGAAAATTAAAATCCATAATTATTTATTAATCGTAAAGTTGAGTAAAAGATACAAGCTTATTATTATAATAAATGCATACATTATTAATATTTTAGATCACAAATTCTCATGAAAAATGGTTAACTAAATATCAAAGTGTAACAATAAACGTCGTTCAACAAATATCGTGGGTTGCTGCAGTCGAAAATATTTTTCAAAAAAACAAGCAAGAAGATCTAGAATTAGGTTTTAAGAAGGTGATTGGATAGCATCCTAAATTGATAATTAAAACTGTTTAATAATTCTAACTTTGTATGTGTTACTTTCAGTATTTACAAAAATTACGCAAATATATGGATGAAATAATTGGACTTATAAAAAACAATTTTATTTCAAACATTGTGAGAAAAAAAGTAAGCTTGATAATGACAATTGCTGTCCATCATCGAGATGTTTTAAAATCGTTAATAAATAATCAGACCATAGGTACAGAGGATTTCGAATGGCAAAAACAACTTAAGTAATAATGATAAACATCGATTTATGAAATTATCGATGATCATGACTTAAGAAAAATGTCTAATATTCATTCTGATTTTTAGATTTTATTTCTCAGATAACTCTAAGTGCGTTCGTATAGATCAATGTTACAATTCTTTCAATTATGGTTATGAATTTATGGGATTAGATGGAAAAGCAATTATTACACCTTTAACTGAGAGACTTGTTTTGAGTCTCACGCATGCGCTTTCCATGAATTTGAGCTGTGCATTATCAGGTAATGGGCTATTTTATTAAAGTAACATAAACTTCAAAACTTACGTTCAATTAAATGTAAACAAGTCAATCAATTAATATCAAATAGGATCTGCAGGGACTGGTAAAACAGAGATAGTGAAAGATTTGGCAGCAACTTTAGGATACTTATGTATGGTAACCAACTGCGCAAAACACATGCAATATATTTTCTTCAGTACCATTTTATGTGGTGTCATTCAGAGTGGAATTTGGATTTGTTTCAAACAATTTGATATAATTGAACCAAATATATTATCAACCATTTCCATAATTTTGCGATCTATTCAAACAACTTTACGAAAACACTTGAACGTTTTGAATGTAAGTTTTATAATTTAGTAGTAAGAATAGTAGTCTTTTAATATTATATAAACTTTTAATTACTTGATACTTTAGTTTGAAGGTCAAATTATTCCACTGGATCCAAATCTAGGTATATTTGTAACAATGAACCTTTCTCGCAGTAATCAAATTAAATTTCCCAATTCGCTGAAAAGTTTATTTAGATCAATATCTTGCGCAACGCCTGACAGTGAACGTGTCTGCGAAGTTAAGCTGTTTGCCTCCGGATTCTCAGGATCGAAAGAAATTGCACGAAAAATTATTACTTTCTATAAGTTGGCTACAACATTATTGAGCAAACAAAAGCACTATGACTTTGGACTGAGAACAATTCAACGAGTTTTAGAAGTAGCTAGTAGAGCAAAAAGCAATATTAATGATCAAGATGAAATCGCGGTGATTATGGAAGCTATAAGAGACGTGACTCTTCCACAGTTGAAGTTTAACGATATATCGTTATTTTTTGGACTTTTGAAAGACTTATTCCCTTCATTACATTGTTCAAAATTGGAAAACCCGGAAGTCCGAGCTGTTATCGAAAAATTACTTTTAGATCGTGGGTTTAGCATTGTTCCCAAACAGGTAGATATTAGTAAAATAAGTTGATGTATTACAAAAAAATATGTATTACAAAATTAATTTATGTAACAGGTTGAAAAAATAATTTACGCGCATGAAATGATGAAAACAAGTCACTCGCTAATGATAGTTGGTCCTACGAGTAGTGGAAAAAGTGTCATAATCGACACGCTTTGTCGAATACAAACTGATTCGGCCGAGTCTGCGAAATTGCACGTCTTGAATCCGAAGGTAAGCTTGTTTGTTTTAAATAATGTAAATAAATATTTCAAATCAACGCTCACATTTTATTGTATGTTTAAGGCTTATACTGTAAATCAGTTATTTGGATTTTATGACCTTTCAACGAGAGAATGGACTGACGGTCTTTTGAATAATATCTTTCGTAAAATCGACAAGCCTTCAGTTTGCGAAGCTGCGGAATTTCAGTTTATCTTATTCGATGGTGACGTCGATGCCATTTGGATCGAAAATTTGAATTCCGTGATGGATGACAATAAGTTGTTAACTTTAGCGAATCAAGAAAGAATTGCGTTGCGCAAAAATTGCCGCTTACTTTTTGAAGTAATAAATTGTTAAAATATGTAATCACACTGAGATTAATTTTACATTCGTTAATTATATTGAAACGATTAAATTAAACATTAAAATTTCATTTTACACATTGAGAGAATTGACAAGTAAAAGTTACTATTGAAATGGTAAAATCGAGTCGTTCTATTGAAATGGTAAAATCGTTTCGATTCGTTGACGAGTCGTCAGCGAATCGAAACCAATTTCTGAGTCGCTGACGAGTCGTTAGCGAGACGTCAACGAGTCGATTATCGTATTTTTAACTGGGATACTATATTTTTTATAATGTCGTTTTTTACACATATCTTTAAAAGTTGCAATTTATATTTTTACTTTCATCTCGAATTAATAACATTATCGCTAATATCATTAACGTATAATTGTTATAGGTCGGGAATTTACAGTACGCATCACCGGCTACTATTTCTAAAACAATCGTGATTTATGTTGACCCCCAAAATTTAGGTTATCAACCATATTTGGATAGATGGATTAGTAGAAGACCAAAACATGAAAAGGACATTTGGATTGAATTATGTAAAAAATACATCCCTGGCGGTTTAAACTATCTACTTGGGACATCAAATTCGAAACATTTACAATCACTTGATATGGTCATTGATCAAACTGGTCTTAATATGGTGAAATTTATATAAAATAATTACTTTCTAACTCCTAAATATTGTACACTACTCAGAAAAAATGCTTAAGTTTAACTAATAAAAAATGTTAATAGGTGACTCAGTTGACCGGCGTTATAGATGCTTTTTACTCAGAGGAAAAATCTAACTTATCTATTGAAAAAGTGACACTGAATGTAAATGAAGAAAGGAATGCAGCCTTGTATGACCTTTTGGAAGCTATTTTCATTCAAGCATGTTACTATTCCCTCGGAGCGACATTAATCGATGAATCTAGGCAAAGATTTGATGAATTCATGAAAACTACATCTGGTTTAACAAAATTCGCCGATGATCAAGACAAATTTGCGACACGCGGTAATTTCTTGTTCGTTGCAAACGATGAGAAATGTCGGTAATTTATTAAACGACTGCCATTTATTCAGGATGTATTCCGACTCTACATCCCACGCTTTACGATTACACTTTCAACATTGCCAATGAACTTTGGATACCTTGGGAACAGTTAGTACCCAATTATCTGCACGATGACAATAAACACCTAATTGAAGTTTTGGTACCAACTGTGGACACTGTGAAAACAACTTGGTTTTTAAATATGATGAACACAATTAATCGACCTGTGATTTTGATTGGCGAAACTGGTATTTCGAAGACGGCCATTGTGAAAGCATTTTTGCGAAGCCTCAGACCGGAAAAATTTGTTCGTAAAGCAATACGACCTAATACCAATTGATGCACGAAATACCAACCTCGTTGTTTATGTCAGTAACTTTTTTACAGAGTACATTATCTATGAACTTTTCCTTGCGAACAACCTCGATTTATCTCCAAAAAAATATTGAATCAATGGTTGAAAGAAGGACGTTTAATATTTACGGGCCGATGGCGGGAAAACGACTTATTGTTTTCGTGGATGACATGAATGTGCCATTGGCGGATATTTATGGCAGCCGGCAACCAATCGCACTGCTCAAATTGTTGATCGAAAGGGGAGGACTCTACGATATGAAAAAAGAGTTCAATTGGAGACGTTTTATCGACATGTGTTTGTTTCGTTTAAATATATTGATAATTGTCTTTCTTATTGCTATTTTTAGACGTTATTACATATTTTTATTAATTAATTGAAATATTACTTGTTGACTTTTAGAGGATGACGCATTGAAAACTGGCGCCCTACAATACCAATATTCAAATGTTTTTCATAAAATAATATAATAATTGAAATTAAGATTAAAAATGAAGAGAACGGGTGAATTCATTAAATCTTCTTCAATATAATCTAAAACATTTAATTTTCAAGACAATATTCTGTACGAAAATCGTCCCTTAGATTTTGACATGGTTGAATTAACTTCGAAAATATCGATAAATCTACGGAAAAGTTTACTCGTAAAGTGTTATCTAAAAAAAATAATTTTTTGTTCTTATATTCATCTATCTAGCAATAATTTTGGCGCCAATTTCAAAATGCAAACTTTGCAATCCGATTTGTTATCCTCTTAAGTCATCTACTTTTATTAGTCATTTATTGCAGCTTATGTTGCGTCAATGACAAGCGTTAAAGGAAAGAAAAGTGTAATAGATTCAAGATTCGTATCGCTTTGTTCCGTGTACAATTGTGCGTTTCCGAATGACGAAACTCGGAGTTATATTTATACGAAGATCCTGATTGGACACGTGCAGAATTTCAGTCCGAGTATTCGGGAAATGGCCGGATGCATTGTGAAGATTACATTGGACCTTTATAAGGTTTTATGTGTCTCATATAATTTCCACCTTTCGTTTGCGGTGAAAATGAACGAGGCTACAATTTAACTGCGCTACTCGATTGCAGATAATTATCACGCAATTGTTACCCGTGCCTTCCAAGTTTCACTACCTATACAACATGCGCGATTTGTCGAGAATCTTCGCTGGAATGTTGCAATGCGATCCGAAAATCTGTCGCACTGAACAAGAGTTTGTCCGGTTATGGAGAAACGAGTTTTTACGAATTATGTGTGATCGTTTCAATACTGAAGAAGTAATTATATTTTATACATAATTCTAAATTTGTATGTAAGCCTTACTAACTAAAATGGTTTTCTATTCAGGATTTAAGTTTTGTTAAGAATCACATGGAAACAATTTTAAATGAAAATATAAAGACTCAGTCAGATTTACTGCAATTTGTTTGCAAGGAACCGTTATTTTTTGGAGATTTTAGAAATACTTTTACAATCGACAAGCCGACCAGGTTTTACGAAGATTTGGATTACGAAACAGTTTACTGTCAATTTTCAAAGGTCTTTCATATGTTTGGCTTAAATAATGAATATAATAAAAAATTTTTGTGTTATCTCATGTACTAGTATTTAATTGTATCAATTAAACTTTTCATTGCAAAAAATAGATAATAATCTTTGTAATATGATAATTTAAATGACAAGATAACTGTAGCTGAGACTATTACTAATCGAAAAAATTTTGAAAATTAGGCCCTAGAGATGTTCAATTCCAATAATAAAAGTTCGAAAATTGATATAACGCTCTTCGACGATGCTTTGCAACACTTAACCAGAATTCACCGAACTCTTAGACTGCACCGGGGTCACGTACTCCTCATAGGCATGAATGGGTCTGGAAAGCGATCTATGATCAAGCTCGCATCGTTCATCGCAGAACACGAGACCTTCGAAATCGTAATAGAACGGGATTACGATGAAATGTCATTTCGCAAAGATATAATGCAACTTTGTGGTGCGGCCGGCGTCGACGACAAAAGCATAGTCTTCTTGTTCGCTGATTTGCATATTTTGAATGAATGTTTCCTAGATCAAATCAACGATATAATAACGACTGGAATGGTTCCAGCTGTATTTGACGATGAAGAAAGGAATGCGATTATAAACAGGTGCAGGCGAGCTTCTGAGGCAGCAGGATATGGCAGCACTAAGTGAGTCGTAAAATAGCTTAAATAAGTGGTGGAGAAGGCAAACAAAAGACTTTAGATAGTGGGCTTGGTGACTTAATGAAAAACTTAATTACGCATTGTTAAAAGTTAATGGTTCGATTGTGTTGCGGGATCACAATGTAATTTCACGTTTTGAATGCAACGTAAAATGTTATATGGAAAAGAAATGTACTTTAAAGATCAGAACATTTTGTATTGGGAGTATGGTAAATTTGGACTCAATGTCTCGAAAAATGCATGCAGCAATTTGATAAACACTATTAATCCAAGTGTCTCAATTCATCGCAAATAAGACGTTTTTAGTGTCTCAATCACCAAAAATATCTCAGAATAAGACACTTGATTTTACAGTGAAGTGTCTTTATAATGCATTCGACGTTTACCCCGTACAATCGTGCACGCAATTTGAATTTTTGAAAAATTTGCACAAATTTTATGTGTATTTTAACAAAAAATTTGAAATAGATACTTTTTTTTTTCTTTTCTAGAATGCAACTTTGAGTTTTGACTCAAAAATTTTCTGCCGTAAATATGCTGTTGTAAATTTATAAATTTTGACCCAAACTTTTTCATTCTTTCTCAAAATTAGAAGTTTCCAGTTAAAAATAGAATAAAAGTATACATTGTAAAGATACCTTTAAAAATAACATAACAATGTTTTCTTATCAATTAATGTATTAAAAATATTTATCGATTTATTACTGATGTTTTGTTGTGTAACACACATTTTGAAGCAGTACAAAGTGTAAATAAATTATTAAAAAGATAAGGTCTTGAAACCTAAGTGGTATAACTTGTTTAGGTTAAAATAAAAACTATGCATTAAATTTCAAATACTTTGACATTAAATGGAATTCAAGTGTTTCTGTTCATTATAATAATTGGACAAATAAATGAATCTTAATAATCATAATATTTTTCCATTAAATTCAAAAGACCTCTTTAAAACGGTTTTGAAATACTTGCATTAAATTTTATAAAAATTGTTCACAGTGCGTTCAAATCTAAATTATCTAATTGAATATTTTAATGAAATTTGCAAATAAAATCATATTCTAATTGTCAAAAGAAGTATTAATTAAATAAAAAGAACTCTAATATTAAAAAAATACTCAAATGGCAGCTTGTTTCATTTTTCGGATGACTTAATCTTAATATTTTCATTTTAAATGAAAGTTTAAATTACTAAAAATAAAATGACATTTGTTGCTTGAATTGTTACTAGTTTTCTTTTTACTTTTTTCATTTTGATAAAGTACGTAAAAAAGTGCGAGTTCCATCTTTTATCATTATAGCTATACCATTCAGTTTTCTTAATATGGAAGATAAACTTTATTTTCCAACATGATTTTTTATCATATGCAATTTACAGTGACAACGTGTGGTCGTATTTCATTAAAACTTGCTCTGCTAATTTGCATGTAGCTTTAACGATGAGTACTGCAAATGAAAAGTTTCGCAAATATTGTCGCGATTATCCAAGTTTCATTAGCAACACCACAATAAACTGGATGATGCCATGGACAAAACAAGCGTTCGTCTTTGTTGCAGAAGTACTCTTGCAAAATGTAATATTTTCCAATAACTCCGTTTATTGTGAAAGAAAAAATAATTAATTAACTCGAACTTATGTTATTCCAGAATACTACTGTTCCAATTCGTTATCGACATAATATTGTCGAATATTTTATACAAGTTTATGAATCAATGAGTAATTTTAGTTCTCGCTTTTTTGCACAATGCGGGAGACAGAACTACGTTTCACCAAAACAATACATAGATTCGATCAAAACATATTTACAGATTTTAGATAAAAAACGATATGCCATTAATACTCGAATCATAAATTTAAGTAATGGTAAGCTTTAATAAATAAATTAATAAATGGCTTTCACAATTAATTCAATTAAACAAAATTTGATGCAGTAACTAATTTCCTTATTACTTCGAAGAAACTTTTTGTTGATAAAAATGTGTTGCCATAACGAGTTACTTTTTATAGATAAGTATTTTTAAAATGTAAGTTGACAAGCTTAATAAAATGTTTAGGATTAAGAAAAATAACTGGAATCAAAGAATCAGTGCAACAGTTATTATTGACTTTGAAAAAGAAAAGTGAAAGAATTAGTCAGTTGACAGATAATTGTAAATTATTTATCGAATCTGTCTATGATAGACAAGAAGCATACACGGATATGAAAACTTTGTATTCGGATAAAAGTAAACAAATTCAAAAACAATCTGAAGAAACTGAGATCGAGCAAACCGAAATTAAAAAAATTTTATTAAAAGCTCAAAGTAACTTAAATGCGGCCAAAGTAGACATTGGAAATATGACAGAAACTGACCTCGACGAAGTGAGGTATTCTTTAATCAAACTATTATAAAAAAATATATATCTTTTCAAAGAAATTTTTTTGTAATTTTTTGTAATTTTTTTGTAATTAATTTCTAAATATTAAACTCATTCGAAAAAAATTTATGCAAATGAATCTGATTCTTATTTATTTTTTAATTACTTTAAATTGTCATATTTTTAGATCATATGAAATCCCACCAGAATCGGTGCAAATAGTGTGCGAATGTATTGGTGTAATTAGCGGTACAGACGATATTTCTTGGAATGGCTTAAAACAAACGATGGGTGATCCAAATTTCATTCAATCCTTGCAAGAAATTAATTGTGATTTAATTACAAAGAAAAAGCAGTTAACGGTGAAAGAACGTTTGGAGAAAGCAATATCGCTTGAACAAATGCAAAATTTATCCAAGCTGGGTTATGAGTTATACAAATTTACACTTTCAATAATGGAGTACTGCTCTGCTTATAAAGAAGTAAAAAAACAAACAAGAAGAAATTTTTATTACATAACTAATAATATGTTTAATATTATAAGCATAAATAATTGAGCTAGAAATTGATATTTTTTAAGATAAAAAAAATGTGTATCCATCTATCACTAAAAATTTAATTCATAAAAATGTTTTCAATAATAGGTGGAATCCAGATTCCATAAATTATTAATACAAAACATTTTCCAACATGTGTAATTTTTCTTTTTACTGCGTCTAAAGAACTCACTCTGTAATAGAACTCATTTTTCTATTTCCACTCGATTATTTATCAGAATTGTTTATTTTTTCAATATAATAAGTAATTGTATGTTTTTTAAACTAAAATTTAGGTCAAATCTAAAATGAATAAGCTAAAGATTTCGGAAAAAGAAATGATCAGTCTTAAAAGCAGTCTAGCTGATAACGAAACGCAGTTAAAATTTATTGAAAAAGAACTGAGTGCATTAAACGTGAAATACATTTCACATGTAAAAGAACGTGAAAATTTGGAAATAGAGGTTGATGAGTTGCAAAAAAGAAGACTAAATTTAGACAGATTAATTGACTGTCTATCATCTGAAAATTTGCGGTGGCAAAATGAATTAGAAAACGGAATTATCAGTTTGGATAATCTTTATGGCAATTGTCTTATTTTCGCTGGTTTTCTAGTTTACTGCGGTCCATTTTCATTAAAATTTAGAAATGAAATGATGTACGGAAATTGGCAGACAAGTATTTCGGAAAAGCAGATACCTATTTCCAGTTCGTTTGGAATAGAAACAGAACTAATTAGTGACTCGGAAATGAGCAAGTGCGTAAATGATATTTATAATTTATTCAATAATTAAATTAAATAAATTAAATTTTTATTACATTAATTAAATATTTATATCAAACGTTACAGGTGGTTTTCGAAAGGCTTAACGGTGGATGAATGGTCTATTCAAAACGCATTACTCGTATCAAATTCAACTAAATATCCTTTGTGTATAGACCCTCAACAACAGGCTTACAATTGGATAAAAAACCTGGAAAACGACAACTTAAAAATACATTCTTTTAATGAAGACAATTATATCGAGCAATTACAACTAGCCATACTTCATGGGTCATCATTTATGATTCAAAACGTCGATTTTATTGATCCGACCTTGGATCGTTTACTAATTCAAAATATAATGAGTACGCATTATTTGGTATACAAAATTATCTTTTATTGGAGCTTTGACCTCATCATTATTTTTACAGGCTCAAATGCAAACACTATTATATTCGATGGACAGGAAATAATTTGTAATCCAAATTTTCGATTATTTCTTTTGACCGATGACTTCAATCCAAACTTCGATTTCTCCATATTCACAAAAACAATAGTTGTTGACTTCACTGTAACTCAAAATGTAAACCTTAGTAAAACGAAAAATATAGTTTTAACACTTTAATAGTATACTATTCGTCGATAAAAATATAATAAATATATTTTTAATATAGCATCAATCTATTACAAATATTTTCTGTGTATATTCATAGTATATTATCAGGGTATTAACATAATGTTTTTCGTTTTACGAAAGAAGTTACTGAAATTTGCTTTCTCCTGACTTTTGAAAAGATAAATTCAGAGCAAATTTCGCACTTTTTTTTACACAGAAACTAGAAGAAGAAATATTATCGATAGTTATAAAACATGAGCGACCAGATACCGAGGAACTAAAGGAAGAAATGTTACTGAACATATATGAGAAACAAGTACTTTTGCAACAATTGGAAGATGAACTGTTGCTGCAAATTACGTCAGTTCGGGACAATGCAATAGAACAGGCAGACTTTATTTCAACTTTGAACAACACTAAAACCAATGCCAATGAAGTTATGACAAAGCTCCGCGTCGCGGAAACTGCGACTGCAGACATCGATAAACTTCGGAACAATTATCGCCCAGCTGCTGAGAGAGGATCGATATTGTTCTTGGTGTTACTAAATATGACATCCGTGCATTCACTGTACCAGTACTCTCTATCCAATTATCTTAAAATCTTCGTCGATTCTTTGAACGAAACTCCAGCGAACAAAATTTTATCGGAACGACTGGAAAACTTTGCGAGCGTTCTAACAAAAAATGTTTATGACAACGTTTGCTTGGGGCTATTCGATAAAGACAAACTATTATTTTCTTTTGAAATTTGCACGAGGATCGAGGAAAGTAATGGCAGGATTACTCACAATCAAATACAATTTTTTATCAAGGGAAACGCATCGGAAGTCGAAATAGAAATGAACGAGAGCATGAAATGGCTGTCTTTCAATAGTTGGCGCGACATTTTCAGACTGACAAACGATTTTCCAGACAAATTCTCCGGACTGTATGAACAAGTGTCAAATGACAGAGACGAATGGTTAAAGGTGACTATAATGAAATATAGAGTAGAATTTCATTTCAAAGACGGTTAACTAGCTGATTGATTGATTCATTGATTGATTCATTGACTAGTCGATTGATTTGTTTTAGTGGTTCGAACAAAACAATTCCGACTCTGCGGAATTACCTTGCTCTTATTCGGAAACACTATCCCCATTCGAAACGCTGATGCTTCTACGATGTTTTCGAATCGATAAAGCGTACCCGGGAGTTATGAATTATGTTACAAACGTTATGGGCGAATATTATATAACTCCGGCGAATGTAGCTTTAGATGGGATTCACAGTCGAAGCACACCAACGCAGCCGATTGTTCTTATTTCAAGCTCTGAGACTGATGTGACGTCTAATTTAATAAGCTTAGGAGAAAGATGCAGTGGCAGAGAAATTGAATGTATATCATGTGGACAAGTCCAACAAAACGTAATAACATTTATCATTAATTCATGGTTAATTATTAATTAAATGATTTAATTGTCCAATCAATTAATTCAAATAATTCATTTAGTATTAATGCAGGAAGTTTGCAACGATTATTTGCAAGGAATTCTAATTTCGATCATTTTTAAATCGAAAAAGATCCACTTCTGACGAAGAAACTAAATGAAAAAATTAAATACTTAATTTTTTTATTGTGCTAAATTATATCTGAACTCTGATATTTTATTTAAATTCATTGCAAATAAATGTTTCAAACTACTTGTGCATTTAGTACTTTCGTATTGAATACATTTTTCTTTTAAATGACAATCATGACCTGACCATTTGTGTCATAGAATAAATTCCAACAATTTTAATTAAGAATGAAATTCTTATTGTTCATACTTTCTGTTTAGATAATTTTAGGTACTCTAAAAGAGTATGCGATGAATGGACGGTGGATCGTTTTACAGGATTGTCATTTGTCGATGTCCGTTGTAAAAGATGTAGACAAAGAGTTGATTAAATTACGAAATCCACATCCAGATTTTCGTTTGTGGTTAATGATAGATCCTACACATGAATTTCCATTTCAAATTTTACAAAAGTCTTTGAAAGGTTTGTACATACCCTATAAGAATCGCAATTTCGACAAACATTTTAAAAACATTAAAAATTTGATAAAAGTTCAAACAAGACATAAAAAAGCTATATTATTGACATTTTTTAATACCCATGTTTCAATTATTAGTTGTGGTGGAACCTTCGAATGGATTAAAGATGAAAATGAAACATCTGTATAATAATATTCAGGCAGGAATATTGGACGATTGCCCACACCCTGCATATAATCAATTAATTTACGTGAATGCTTTTTACCATTCAATTCTTCAGGTAAAATTCTAAGAAAGTTTACAAATTAATTTTGTTTTAATTATTGTAAAAAGGTATTTTAACTTCCTTAACATAAAAATGTATAAATCATTATCGTTTAAAACATAACTTGCAAATTTATAAAAATGAATTGAAATGTTTAGGAACGCAATAAATATGGAAGATTAGGTTGGAATTTGATCTACGATTTTACAAAATCAGATTTCGACTGCAGTCTATTAACTCTTAAAACGTATTTAACGAAAAATTATAACAATGAAACTATTCCGTGGAATGATATAAAATATTTTGTAGGAGAGGTAAAGTCAGAATTTTCAATGTTAAATACATATTTGGTAATAAACTAATTATACATTTTTATCAGATAATATACGGAGCGAAAATAATTGATGATTTTGATCGTCGAATATCGACTGTCTATCTAAATAAATGTATGGGAGATTTTGTATTTCGTGACCACAAACTTCATCAATTTTGTTTCAATGAATCATTTGACGTTGAAACACCTTTAGACAATAATCTCAGTTCATCTATGAATGCAATTGAATCTTTCCCTTTGATTAACTCTTCCAAAGTGATTGGTCTACATTCCAATGCAGACGTTTACTATCACACACAGTGTATTCAAGATTTGTGGACGAAATTACAACAAAATAAGATAGAAACAAGTAATATTTTAATCTTTTAAATTTTAATTAATTCATATATGTATATTTACAATTTGCAAAATATTTTAATGAAAAAACTAAACTTCCCATTTTCAGGTATAAATTATAATGTTTCCGTTAAATATATTTATGTTGAAGAAGTAATCCAATCTATAT
>JABFOV010000294.1:0-43436 GCA_022817685.1 Aradophagus sp. ZL-2020
CACACGCTGTGCAAACGCTCCGTGCCTCCCTGACTGGGACAGAGTGAACTCGTCTGTCTCGCGCTATATATATTTTATCCTGATTGAACACAGTGACTTTCATAGAACTGTAAAATATTAATTCAGACGCCTAATATTTTACTTATGAGAAATTCACTGTATATACAAATTGAAATATAAACAGTTATTTTGAGTAGCTTCTAGTTTAATTGATATGTACTCATCCAACTCCCACCCCCCCCCCCGCCTCTTTTCTCTGCCAGCGCCGCGCACGAATAACATTGAGCGCAGACCAAACACAATATCACGGCAATCTCAATCGTATCTTTGTTCTTATCTCCGTTGGAATCGTACGGAGGTCTTATTTTTTAAATATCTCGCTAACTCAAGCAAGATATTGCGAGATACTATTTTCATTTTATATGAAAATTATGCACCGGGGATACGCGCTTCTACAATATGAAACCTTTCGAAAGAGTTAGTTGTTTGAACGAGAAGTAACTCTAAAATAATTGCTCTTGGCTTGATAATTTTTGTAACGATTCATTTAAAATGTGATTCACACGTGTTTATTACTTCAATTTTCGAAAAGCAAAATTGTACAATTTCGTTTTTTCGTACTTAATTTAAGAAGTAAATATCGTTTATTAACATTAATATTAGTAAAATATTCGGTAAAATTTACTCTTTAGAAGACTCAATAGAAATAAAACTCATTTGATTTAACAAAGTATTAGTTTTGAATATCGTCAAATGAAGACAGAAAGTCACTTGACACGAAATTTCTTGAATCGATTTGAAAATATGGTCGCAAGAGAACGTAGCAGTCGAAATTTAAAGAAAGCGTCATATATTCAAACGTGAACTCACTTGATGCAAGTTTGTTTATATATGAATGAACTCATCAAGTGTTGAAATATAATAAAATTAATACTTCAATATAATCAAATGATTTTTAGAGTCAATCGATAATGAGTTAAATTAAATGCAAGTAAATATACAAGTAAATATACATCAAGTAAATATACATAAAGTAAATATACATCAATTAAATCTTAATACAAGTAAATATACATCAAGTAAATTTTTTTCATAATAATTTCTTTTCCATAATAAATATTTATTTAAATAACTGAAAATGTTAAAAGCAGCTGTACTAGAATTGCATAATCGTACTCGTGATTTGTAGCAATTTTTCTCATTTTTTCATTGAATATTGCCGAATAATGTATTGAGAGCGGTTGTGTCTAAAAAGTAAGGAGAAGGGGAAAAAATGTGGCGGCACAGGGTGCACGACAGATTCGTTGGCCGCGCACGAAAGTCTCGCGGAAGTATTTGTTGAACAGACTGTACGATAATACTGCAGGAATATACCTCCGCATTACAATATGAACTTGGACTGGCTCGGTCACGTTCGCTCGATGTGTGTGTGGTCCAACTGAGGTCTTTCTTTTCTCTCATTCTCATGCTCTCCTTCTTCCGCCGAGTTCCGTCCCGTTCCACTTTGGCCGTCGTCTCGCTTACTCCTCGTATATCTCCGTATATTTTTCCGCAGACGGAAACTCATTACCTGTTCGGCGCTATTTGACGTTCCAAGCCAAACCCGAGGCCTCCGACTATGCGGCGGAATTGTTCCCCCAATTGACTATCGGCTGCGAAAAAACAAAAGCTCTCGTGAAAACACTGCTTCGAGCTTTCTCGGCGACCGTCTCGTTTGTTCAAAGATTTTTTTTTTTAATTATCAGTTTCGATGATTTATAATTCCCCTTCACAAGGGCAATCTTTTTTGATTAATTCGATTTTGTCGATGAAAATATAATTATTTTTTGTATTTATCGGAAATTTATCGGAAAACAATAAAAAATGGTATATTATGGTTGAATAATCGTAATTACAGTTTTGTATAAATAGAATAGATGGTGAGATTTATTTTAAATGAAATTTCATAATTAAGACAGTAACGTTAAAAATCATTGCCCTCGGTTCTATTTTGTCATTGGATCAAAAATGGAGACCCAAAGACGACAAGTAAATTTTATTATCGATGGCACGTTTTTCATTTTTAAATTTAAATTTGTTTTATATAGGAATCAAAATTGATTTTGACTAATTTTAAAATAACGTAACAAAAATGTGCAACGTGAAAAATTGCTTTCTGTTCGAAAGATGAAAGACCTTTCTTAAATTGTGCGTTATAAGACATTATCAATGTATAAACGTTAAAGTATAAAATATATCTTTTGATTACTATAGAATAAGTAGAATTAAAGAAGTAGTTGTTGATAGAAATTCAATTCATCATCGAGAAAATCATATCGTATACCATATTTAGCATTTATTTCAAATTATAATCGATAGATTACTAATAGTAATTTGAAATTCTATATTGTTACTTACTGTATGCTTCAAGATTAACGCATTTGATATGATAAAATGCGCCATCTACAACTCAGGTGGACCGTATTTACTGCGCTGAATTTTTCGTGTCAGGTTATAAGTAACAATATGAGAAGCATGTTCTTTATTATTTGTAAAGTGTTTCTGTAATTATTATTATTATTATTATTATTATTATTATTATTATTATTATTATTATTATCATTATTATGTTGATGTGTTAAATATTAAAACTATGTACTAGAACAAATTATCAAATTCGATTACAAAATTCGATTACATTTGTTAAAAGCGTATAATATGCAGCATGCAAAAATTAATAACAAATCCACCGAATTAATTTTGCCATTCATTATAACCTCGTGAAAATCGTACATACTAATTTCATAGAATCTCGAAAGTCGAGAGTAACATCAACTATTGACTACGTTGTCAGACATGTCCTTCGCTGTAATATGAAACGCCAACATTTTAACTCGATCCGTTTAGTTAATGATTTAATTTAAATTGATGTAACTAATTCATCCCCAGCGTTGCGAGACTTTGAACCGTTGGCTTAAAGCAGCGCTGAAATCGGACGTTTCTTGCAACGCGCCGGAGTTATTTCACGCGATCGTTTTATTTCACGTGGCGATCGCAGCCGAAACGAAAATTGCGACTGAAAATATAGTTAAAGCAATTATATCGTCAACCAAATACCTAAATCCAGTTAAAGTAAATTAAATCACAAGTTGGAAAATAGATTAACAGACGTTTCAAGATCTGGCAGCCGAAAATACTTTAACGTGACCAAAGTGAAACAGATTTAACCGTAAATATCCTTTCTCGTTACGAATGCGTTCGATTGGCCGTTGCCTGTTTATGTAACGCGGCTATTATTTTCTCGCTCCTTCTTCTTTTGTGTGTTTTTTTCTTTTCTTTATAATAGAGATAAATTAAATGCGCGGCTCGGCAATAATTTTGATTAATTGAAACGGAAGAAGGAACAAGGCCTTGACCGGTAGCCGTGAATTTTTATCCGAGCGTGCCTCGGAATTTACATAAGTCCCAGCGACACCGTATTATTGTTGAACGGCTATACAAATGCATTGGTATCAGTCTAATAACAAGCCGCTCAAGGATGTTTACCTTAATATTACAGAATTGCGACGGCGCGATCGCACCGGTGCACGCGGATATGTTTTTTCTCAAGAAATTTTCTATATTATGATACAGCGTCGAGCATGATTTACGTCGCGTCGCTACAAACGGCCGGGATTCACGGTTCGTGGTTATTTCTTTCGTTCGCTCGGAACGGACGAAAGAAATGTTTGTTAAGCAAGTTTGGCGCGCGAATGATCGCCGACCGATTTCGTCGTCCGATCGGCCGGCGCGCTCGCGAGTCGCTGATTCAATTTCAAAGTCGTTTCGAAAAGGCGCGCCACCCCTCACCGGTTTAATGGCCCGTGCCTGCTCGCTCGAGTTGCCGTTCGTTCTCGTCGGCATAAATGTTATGAAAAAAGTTTATTTTCCACATCTATAAGAATCTTTCATTAAAGTTATATTCTGTTTGAAAATGAAAATCACTTTTTTCTCCGCGTTTCATAGGCATCCTTGACATTCCTCTCCCTCTTTTTCGCCCAGTCCCCCGCCCCCACCGCCGCGTTGAATATAACGAATTTAATTATTCATTTTTCCTCGTATTATTACGTATCAACTTATTTCAACTTTTTAATAAATTACTCGAAATTATGAATACCTCGTTTTTTGTCCCGAGCTCCGACGTTTTTGTTGAATAATTTCTTTGTAACGCGTTCAACTTTTTCTCGTTATACCCGGCGCTTTACAACTGATAAGAATTTGTTTCGCCGAAGGTAAGAGGCACGGACTTTGCAAAATATCGCTTGCGCTTTAACATAGCACTAATTAATGGTTTGTTTCTCAATTTCGCTGGCTGCGCGAGAAGTTTAATTTTTTATTCAACTGCGCTAATTCATTTATCTAATTTATCTCGGCGAGCGAGCATGGCTCGACTTTGCACGAGACGATTCTTATAAGTTGCCGCGCAAGAAGTTCCCAACGAATTCGAACGGTGAACAATGTTCGGTCATATTTTTTCGCCACTTGTGTTATTTGCCAACAAATTGTGAAACGTGACACAAAAGTGTCTTTACGCTGAGAGTAACGGGAATTCAAAAAAACAATCTTGATTGTCGGAAAACGGATAAACAAATCGACTTTGCAAATCCTTGACGTTAACACGTTTCACGATCTTAATATTGTTATTTGCTATTTGTAGATATTCACTTAATTATTTCGCTTCACAAGTTCTTACTTATTTACAGCGAATTTTCAGACTATCTTTGAATTTCAGTTTACTTTAGTTTTACAAGTTGACTTGATTCAATTTTTTTAATTCTCAAATGTTTTTCATTAACAGTATTAACCAGTACGTCTGACGCAAATACATAACAGAACTTTTGCACATGGGCTACAGATTGTTGAATCAACTATTTGAAATAGTTTTAAAAGTTAAACAAATAATCTTTTTTGCCATTTTAAATCAATGCATAAAAAGATTCCTATATTTATAGCTTGAATTCATTGAAATGTACATGTGTATTCGAATTAACAAATTTCAATCCCTGTCATTTTAATGTACATGAAAATTCAATCAAATGAGTATGAAAAAAAAGAATTATTAGAATAGTGCTCAATGGTCGTAGTTTTATTTTATTATACACGTTTGACATGAATTTGTACTATTTGCATTTAATTTGAGTATTTGCATTTTGATTTCAACGTTTTTCTTAATTTTTGAAAATTAGAATTCATTGATAAAAGACATAAACGACGAGATTATTTCGAAGGTTTCGCAGGTCAACGCGAACAAGTATCGAAAAGTTGCTCTAATCGCGTTGGATCGGCGGTGAGGCTGAGAAATGGAGTCGTTGTTCGTTGATTTCAAGCCGATATCGACACGAGATGCGGCGATTCGGACTTTAATGACATAAAATGCTAGGAATGGAGATTTATAAATTGTAACGTTTACGCATATTAAAGGAAAGAGAGTAAACGTCGCGGCGACCCCATGAGAAAGGTCAACGATTATTTAGAAAAGTTCCATTATTACGAACTGCTGAGCAATATCCTTTTTCTATTCATACTAGAATCGACGATTAACGATAGTGTATTTATTGTTACTTGCGTAAGACGCGTCCCTGACCCTGCCGCGAGGTTAGTCCCGGAGCTTCGCAATTGCGAGCGCGGCGCTGCACTTTTCTCCGCCGCGCATTTTCCAAGCCGAAACCTCTCGCCGGCAATAATAACGCGATCGATCGGCCCGGGCGATTGCGTTTTGATTTAGGGAGGATTGGATTCTAAATTGCTTATCAGTTATTAAACGTTTGATAGAAGCGAGCAAATCAATTACAGTTTGATAATCAACGTTTATTACGGCCAAAGTGATACAACAGTGGAGCGAGAGTAAAAACGCGAATCCTGTCAAGGCGACGTTGAAATGCAGCTTTTAAGGTTCCTTAGTTTATTTACCAGCTCGCGTTAATTTTTTTTGTTTATAAACATCTAGCTCAACATTCACACTTTCAAAACACAGCGGTCGGTGGGACAAGGAGCAAATGAATCGATCGGCTTTTATTCGGTGATTTTATTAATATACACAAGACGCCAGATCGGCGGTAAAATTTCAAGCGCCGCGGCGGTAATTGTTTTCTGACTTATTAAAGCAGTCGTTATGTACATGCAATATTAGTTGATTGTGTTTTTCATTCGCGTTATTTCAATGTTTAATGCAACGCGAGCGGCTCAGACCGAGACACGTGTCTTTATAAACGGAAATGCGTTTAGCTCCGTGCACGCATTGATTAGCGAATCCAATCGATACGGCAATTGCATTGTGTTGCCGAATTGCGTGCCGGCGCGTTTTAAATACCGGCGCGTTATTTCGTCTGAAGAATTTGTTTGTGTACCTCGTTTGAACGTAACGACAAAACGCAAGGATAAACAACGGATTTTGCCGGACTCGAATGGCAGAAAGGCCTAAGCAATCGATGATCTAACTATCGATCGAATCGCGCGGATTACAGGCGATTATACGCAATCGTGGAAACATAGATGGCGCGTTTATTTTGTCCGAGCGCGCGGCGGTTGGCCGCCGCGGTGGCAAATGAAGTGGCCGCTGAATGATTAAACGCATTTTACCCGATTAACATGGATATCGGGGCTAATACGCGAAGCCGAGCCGAGCTCCTGTAACGCCTGGGAAAATCGCACGAGAACGAATGCATTGCTAATGAGTCGTCTTTTCGATAATCAACTAAGCGTTGCTTCCGTTTATTTTCGCCCGCGCCGTTGACATCAAACTTGCACGATTCCGCGGCGAAATTATGATATCCCAACAATTACACGTCAAACTGTCAAAAATGATTTATTTTCTATTTGCCTCTCCGGGGCATGCATTTAATGCACCGCGCCGCTATAATGAGAGTCTTACATTTGCCATTCAGTTTTGACAAGCGATCATTCATTACGTATTTTTGGACGGCCCGCGGGGGGCGCCCGGGGGCCGGGGAGCCGCTCGCTCGCCTTTTTTCGGGCTTTCCGCCGATCAAAATAAACCCCGCGAGATGCGGCTTTTACTCATTCACTCCGCGATTCGACAGTTTTTGAGCTCCTCGTAAACAATGCATGACAATCGTTTGAAGGATGCATCAAGATTACAATATAATGGCTTTCGGTTTACAACTTCCATTATTCAAATATCGCGGCAATATCCCTTCGAATGATTGTGTGCGTTGTTATTAAAAAACGGCGGGGCAGGGGCTCTTCGGAGGAAAAAGAGCCAGCGGCTGGGATGACGCTCGCCGCGGAATCAAAAACTATTTTGGCCCGGTGACGCGCGCCCGGGTTAATGATTTTTTAAACCGTTCATTATTCCCGCGATTTCCCCGCTTAAAGTGGCAACGTTGCAATCTTGCCGCTCCTGCGGTGACCTCTTTCAACGCCAAGACTTTTCTTTTTATTTGTGTTATTTAATCAATATTAAGATACGCATTTCGATGGATCATTATAAAAATTTACTTTCAATTTCTTTTGTTTGATTTCTATACTTTTAAATTAAACTTTTTGTTTCTGAATTGAAAATACGGATTTGAAATTTAAAATTCCAAGTAAAAAAATGATGCCTGGGAAGTATGAAATAAGTCGAAGCTTAATTTTTGATACTTAATTTATCATGGTATCTTCGAGTGCGCATTAACGTTCGATTAATTTTAATCCGGCCGAGACACCTTTGATTCGACCCAACGACTTGTGATTGCCAACAGTTCTTAATCTCGGGGCGAACGTTCGAATCCCATCACACATGATTTACGGATTTGTCGTCGCTACATCAAAATCTGATTTTATAAAGCAAACGTTACACGGGGCTTTGTCGGATTCGCTCGGATGTGTCGTAATCCGCGCGCTATTCCTTTCGAGGGCCGCGCTGTGCAAAGCGTAAGAATTGAATTAAAGTAATAAAACTAATGTTTAACCGACGTAACATTCAAATGGCGCCGACACCCGTGCTCCGACGTCCGATCGATGTTTTTGTAATATGTCTATTTTAATTAAAAAGTAATGGATATTTGTACGAGCCGAACGTCAGGAGATTACAACTTTTGCGAGGAAATTGATTGTCACGCGGAAAGGGAGTGCAACGCACACCGACGCCGGCCGTGCGTCCGTGTACGTCACACACCTCCTTATCCCGCACCTCCGCTTATCCTTTTAATTTTTTCGCCGAGAAATTACGGCCACTTGCGCAAATTATAATCTCATGAATAATCACGCCCACGGAAAGTTACGATAAATTTGACTAAAGTATTGCGTTTATTTAATTTTCCGTTTTCTTTTTGCCAACAATTTACGACGGCTCGCGTTCCTTGGCGCGCGGGGGAGCGCCAAGGTGATTTAGACGGCCGATAACTCACGGGAATAATCGCCGGGATTTCTTTCCGGCGACAAAAAGTCCACGGGACCCTCGCTCGGCCGCTTTCTTTCGATACCTAATTGATAGGCGTAACTTACGGCGCGCTGTTGTCGATCTCGCGCGGAAAAATATGCAGCCGAATCTCGGCCGTTCGATCCGTCACGCAACTCATTCTTAGGAGTATAAATTGCGATTCATCAGCGGGCGTTGGCTGCCGCACAAAGGCGCGCGCTGCAAAGAATCTTATTAATTTGCTCATCCATAACGCGAATTACATGTAAATTGTGCCCTCGTATATATTCAGATTGTCCAAATACGTAACGTTAATAATGAAAGGGATTACACTGTAGATTATTGTTCCAATATTGCTTTGTTGACTTTTTCAACAAGTTTTCGTACAGTGGATTTTCGAACGCCATCTGGAGTCAAAAGTTACGGTTGTGAGTTAGAAATAGCGTTTTAAGAATTTTGGATTCGTAGAAAAAAAATGTCCTATGATGTTATCATATATAAATTATCATATATAAATAGATTGAAACAACTAGTGCTGTATTTACAAAACAAGAACGTAAACAAACGAAAACGAAATATAAACAAAAGATACCAGATTTCGTTTATTTGAAGTATTTCTATCTCGTCTTGTCCTTAGAATAGAATAGAATAAATGTTCTTGAACCAAGAAAAGTTTTGTTGATCCAAGATACTAAGTGGTTGAGACAAGGAAAAATGTCTTAGGTTTTAATTAAAGAAAATAATCGCAAAATTTAGTGATTTTGGAACAAAGTTAACAGACGAAGGTTAGAAAGATAGGACAAATGACAGACCGTTCGCTATTTTATTTTTCCTTTACACTATTTTAATGCGTCGGCAAGTATAACTGCAGAATTCTTCCTATATGGAATACGTTTCTTATACTTGATATTAAAAAGTTTCGGTACTCGAGGGAGGCCACGGAAAATGCCTCACGAACGTTAGATGTCCTAACAACTGAAGCCATAATAAACTTTCACATTTTATTGCGTTGCATTTTAAATTATACCGACGAATGCTGTTATTATATTAATGACTGTCTAAATAATTTCGAAAAACTTGAACCGTATTTTCTCGCAGTGTAATGATAGCCGTGGAATCTTATACGGGAGGGATACAAAGTTAAATACACAGCTGAAGTGGTTTTTCGATTAGCTCGGGGGATTTAGGGGAAGAAGCGGTATCATTATTATTTCCTTTTTTTCATTAGACATACAACAACACTCCCGTTTTCGTGCCCGCGCGAAACAATATTACACGCGAGTATAACCGAGGCCGCTTAATTGTTAGCGTTATTAATGTAAGACATTTCCGACGGTCCAATAATCATTTTGTAGTTGCAACGATTATAAAACGTGCTTCGCATCGGGCGACACGGTTACTTTTCTCCGTGTTGGTTGCCAATTTCAATGCGTTAAGCTCGACAATCGAAGCCACTGTGTCTAACCGCGATGCGTTTTAATCTGGAATCGCACGAAAACGCAGCAACAAAATGCGACGGATTTTCGCGGCGCGCTCCCTTTCGTAAATATCGACGAACTGTAGACATAAGGGTACGCAAATGTGCGTGACGTGTCACGCGGGGGAGTAGGCTACGAGTCTTTGGCAATATTAAATCGACCGATCTCCGTGGCGACCCGTGAACGAGGTTAAATGTAAGTTATGGACTCGGCCCCTCGGCCCTACCTCCCCTCTCAAAATAATGCTTTTCATAAATCGCAGCTCAACTAGAAATTATTATGCGCCCTATGCAAATTCGCGCGCTGCTCTAATTTTACGGAAATATATCAACCCTTTTATATACCCTATTAATATATTGTCATTGTTAACGATTTGTACCGCTCGCTGAAATAATTCACGCTCGGCCATTATTAATTTCCATACTATTGTAGAAAAACAAGAAATGCACGTAGTCTATTAATATGTAACGAAGTTGTTGTGAATTGTATGAAAATTTCTGTAGGTCAACTTGCCGTGATATTTGTGCTAAAAGTTGAAAGCGTTAGGGAGGTGAATAATTTAATAAAAGCTAAAATATTGCTTGCGTGTAAATCATTTTGTATATTTATACGACAAAAATTCGATATTTTATCATCATTGAGTTATTATACTAGTATATTTAGTCTATTATCATTATATTAAAAATACAACGTATTTATATTGATCAAAATTGCAACATTTAACAAACAGTGTTGGTATGAATGTAAAAGCAGTATGTAAAATTATATTACTAGTAATTATAATAGTAACAATAATAATAATAACAATAATAATGATGATGATGATAATAACCTTCCGTTAATATGAAGTCTTAATCGAGTTTTGTTGAAGTAACAAAAGAATTGCTTATCATTAAAACAACATCACAACAAAAATCATTTCAACAATTTGATAAAAAGACATCGTTGCGCAAATACTAACAAAATTATTTTGTTTAGTGGAATTCAGTTATAGTGATAAAATGTATTCTCGAATGACTGTTATATCGAATATCTATTGTATATTATATAATTGTCTATTGCAAAATAGTAAAATTGTTCTCATATTTTTGTGATAAATATCTCAAGTATATTATAATTTATTAAAACGACTAACATTTAAAACCAGAATGAACTCGCATATTGCTTAATACATCATATAGAGTTTCAGTTTCTTATGTCATTCTTCGCCGTTTATAAAAATAATAATGACTGCTTTGTTAAAACACGTGTTTTAATATCAAAGAGGTAAAAAATAATGATGTCATTGATGAATGTCCATTTTCTAGACCACTTTTAGGTAAATCGTCCGTCAAACCATTTAAATCATTTTTCCATCAATATTTGATCAAAATTATTTTTACTTTGGGCGCAATAAAAAAAGAACTGCCAGCAATAACAAATGCTATGGGAAAACGAGGGAGGGTATAAATAAATAATTCTCCAATTAATGCGATGTGCACTATATTTGGCGGAAAATGAAAGAAAGCAAAGGGGGAAAAAAAAGGCAACTAAATATAAATCTACGTGTTTGCAAATAACGTGCAATTTGTCTATGCAATTTTCTCCCGTGTCTCCGTGCTCGATTTAAATGACAGATATTACAGTGTTTGAAATATCGCGCGCAGATTGAATGTTACTCGCTTATTCGAAAGCCTAGACAATTTCGGTATAAAGTCGGAACGGCCGTTATTGATGCGTGGGCGAATGTTTAAGTGTTGAACAATATTTTTACTGCGCGCCGTTTTACAAATGATGATATTAAAAAGCGCGTAACGCCGGCTTTATGCCAAACGGCAACAATCGTTTGGCGGCAATGCGAACGCGCGCTTATTCATACGCTAATAAAATTAAATGGATCAACAAAACGAAAACATTTTTTCGCCCTCCCGCCACGGGTGATGATACGTTTTAGTTCGCGGAGCCTTTGCTCCGAACTTGGCACACAACTATTAAAATAACGGAACAACGAGTGACGTTTTAACGCCCCGATCATGAAATAAATTTGAATGTGGCGCTACTATTTTACGACAGATTTATATTAATGTATTATAAAATTCGAGAATGATACGCGAATGGCGCGGCCGTAAACATTTATTTATCCACAAAAGCGTCAATCTTTTGCCTAATAAAAGCCTTCATTTTCCGGCAAAAGTAATATCGTTAGTAACGTCACATTATAAAGAGCCGTTTTACTATCAAAAACTCGAAGCAAAATATTTTAAAGCATCACCGTGCGCTTTGTAATATGTCGCGTCTCGGCCACCCTTGCGCGTGCCATAAACAGTTGCGGATTTCATTTCCTCCATATTACCTTTTAACAAACTCAAAATATTCGCTCGAATGGCAATCCGCGCATCGATTCCACTTTGCTTTCCCCCCTTTCTCCTCGTTCGCGCTCCTTTTTCTTGTTGCATTTTTTCTCCCCCCCCCCTCTCTCTCTCTTAATTAAGCGAACACACGGGATTGTCAAAAGTGAAATAAAAAAGAAACGAATGTTATCAACAAATTAATGAGAAACAGTGCGCGCTACGCGTTACATTAAATTTAATTTACGCATTTAAGTGGATTAAGCGCGCCAGATTGCCTGATTGTAACTGATATTTTAGAATTCGGATAATCCTATTAAAGTAGCATATTTAAATTTTATGCCTCGCTATTACAATCCGTATTTATTTATTTAATTAACTTAAACCGACGTATTTAGCGCTCGCGATTTTTCGTCCGTTTTTTCGGCAAACAACCCTGTAATCAAAGTTACCGAAAATGATTCAATGTTAAGCTCCATTGATGGAAACAAAAACTAGCGGGCGAAAATAGATTCGTCGAAAAACAAAAACGTTTTCAAAGCAAGAATTGAATGGCAAGTGGGCAAAAAATGAAAACACAAAACAATGATTCGGATTTTTATCAAGGCGCTATCGCTTTTAACGATATTCCATTGTTCGCGGCGCTGTGAATTTGTCGGAATTTCGATGAAGGCGGGACTTGAAAATGTTCTTAAAATTGCCGACGTCCGAGCGACGTCATCAACACGCCAGTCGATCGAACATTCAATCGTGAATTCAGTTAAACGCAACTTTCGACGCCATTTATTCAAATGATCCAATTAAAGATATACGAAAACAAAGCGATATAATTAGATAACTCGATAGATTTAATCGCATATTTGATTACGCATTTCACGATCAATTTTATGGCTGGTTCAAGTGCACATAGAATTCAACTTTGATCTATTGAATTTGAATTTTTAATGCGTTGTTTATGAATTGTGTTGTATTGGTCATTCGTCCATAATGTAACGTCTACGTATAATGCAAATTTGACATAAAGCAAATGTAACGGTTAATCAATTACGACTCATTAAATAACATTTATAATAATACATAATAATACCTAGTAATAAAAAAAATAATAATAATAGTAGCAATAATACTAATAATAATAATAATAATAATAATATTTACTGCAACAGAAATAGTTATACGAATATCGCGAGGGTAAAAATAACATCAAATTTCCGTACATTAATTTTCTACACCCTCACTTTTCCGCCCACGCGACCCGTATTGTTTACATAAATAAAATGCAGATTATATAAAACCGCATTCGAAATACCCCGCAGTGTCGGACTGACTTTCTTTTGAAAAAGTTTCGATTGCATTGCAACATACATTTCTCTTTATATTGTTTGCAGTATTTTATAGTTGCTAATTCATAAAGACTCACTGTTATGTTTTCACCTTATAAAAGATTATAACAAAGATGAAAAAAATACGTCGAAACGTTGGCGTTATTAATAAAAAATTACATTTACGGGGATAAAAGAGGAAAATAAAATATTCATTCATTTCGTCGTGAGATTTTTTTTTTACAACGGAACATAAAACATAAAGTACGACGCTATTTGAATCGTTTTATTTATAACATTTGTCAACATGATCATATTTGTGATTGATTTGTTCGTCCAAACTGCCCTTCAATTTTGCAATCTGCTTGAACGAAAAGCCTGAGGGTGAAACGCCGAGAGCACGAGCTACCAAATGCCGTAGTATTTCTAGGACGGTCGACAATGCTTTTCGCCGTCCCCCGATTCCTCTCATGCTATTTTTACAAAAGCTATCGTCAATTTTCTCTTCATCGAAAAGCTACTTGTATATATCCGAGCGATTGTCCCGAGAAATATTTGATTTTATACATCTTTTTATATCTTTCATACATAAGGGCGCCGTGGAATGAGAATGCGTCAAAACTGTTTGCCCTCATATTAGTGAATCAAACCATAACCTTAAAGTGACGTTTCTATTGTGTACTTGGTTATGATCAAATTGCACGGATCGATCGAACCCTTTTTATAAATATTTGCAAACGAAAATTCATGCGATTTGCAATTGCAAACGGTTACTGTAAAATAACTCTTACGTGTTACAATATTATGCAAAATAGGATGTTTGGGAAAGCTGGTTTTAATATCAAGGGTGGTAATTTTAACTCGGTTTGGATATTGTTTCAGTGCTTAATTTAATGTTAAAATTATCTCCTTTGAACCATTTTTTCCAATATATCAAAGTAACCAATACTCTAAATTATCTAACAGTGTTTAAGAAAACGTTTTATTTTGAATTATTCTTCTAGCAAATTATAAAATATTCCTGAGCGTTTGAAATTTTGACCTATATCTTTTGTGTACTTAGAGAAGAATAATATCGTAAATCGAGTTATTGCGAGACACACACTTTGACCAAAGAATTCACCTTTGTTCCAAACCGTGAATCGTCCTTGATGCACTACTTGCTAGTAATCAAACAACATTAATTTATCGTACATACGAATAGTTTTCCAACAATTTACAGCATGAATATTAAGTGAATTAATCAACTAATTAATAAGATATTAATACACTATAATATTCATGCTACGTTTGCTTTAATAAATGAAAATTACATCGAATGTTGCCATAAACTTTATTGTAAATGTACGCAGACAGTGTACATTTGTTTCTATATATACAATATTCAACATAAAATGACATTAATGTTTATAAAGTAATGATTATTGAAAATTGCAATCAGCGTTAAATCAATCGAACATCCTTCAGTCAAAAAAAGGTTTTTACCAACAAATAACACGGCTTGTTGAATTGCACCTTAATAGTAATTAATTGGATGAAAAAAAAAATTAATAATAATAATAATAATTAAAGAAGGCGAGATATAATTTGAACGAAAAAGAGTAGCGTTGAATCGGAAACAAGCAACGAATCATTAAACTTAATGCTATTGTGCAATTAGACATAATGACATTAAACATAATATACGAACGCGGAATATGATTAGAACAGTAATACAATTAATAAGGAATAAACGAAATTCGATCAGGCTAAGTTGTTCACGTCGATGATCCGGCAGATATATTGGCGCATCGGCATATATTAAAACGAGAGTATGTGGACGAATGCGTGCACGAGCGACGCACAAGAGTATATCAAAATTGATGAGACTATTCTGAGCCCGATGGCCTATAATATTTGGCGTGAATCCTATCATTACGCAGAACAATTATAATAATTATTTGTCTTTCGCGTCGTAATAATGAATATGGCGTGACAAGTGTGAGCGCGCCAGGGAACACACACGTGCGTATAGTTTACACACCACGGGCATAATATCGCGAATCACATTGCGCTAATCATTTAGCATTATTATACATACGCAAATGCCGCGGTATCGTCAGCCGTGTTTGTTTAGATGGAATTTCAATATTATCGCCGGACGTTGATTGACATCGGCGGATCCGAGCGGCTTCAAAACCCGGCCGAGCCGCGACGACTCGTCTTGGCGTCTCGCTAACTCGCCCGCGTCTCAACTTCTGTCCTTGCCATTCGGCTCGGTGCATTCCTCCACTTCCGTTGCCGCGTACCTGCAAAATTACATCCCCGTTCGCTTCAACACAATGGATGGAATTATTCGAGTCTCCACAATCGTGTGCTAATAGTTGATACGTCCTTGCTCCTACAAAAGATTTTAATTCATATATCAATATAGTTTTTACAACGATATCAGATTTTGAACTGAGAGAATTTAGATTGTGTGGAAAGACTTTTTCTCGGAGGCTTATGTCTGAGATAACTTTTTGTTGATGCGGTGCTGTCCACAAACGTTTAATTATCTATTTACACTCACAAAAATCTTTGATTTCGTTGTCCAAATTTGTCGGTTACTTTCTTATTTCGATACCAAATTTCAACGTGACAAGACTCCTTTCCTGCTTCAACCACCTAGCATCTTGAATCAAGAAACTTTCCTCTGTTCAAGAAGTTTTCCATTTAGACATTTTTCTGCGTATTTATTGTGTATTTATTATTGTAAAGCATCCGTTCGTAAATTTGAAACATTTTAACGTGTTAAATAATATAAAAAACATTTAACGAAGGACAGAATGTTATACTTTAATATATTTTATAAGGATCTGAGTTGGAAAATGTTATTTAAAAGTTTAATTGCTTAAAATCAATTGTATTCCGCGCGGGAAAAAACAATCTGGCAATGATCTGGCAACGATATGGCAAGGAGTCTGGCCCATGCTGATTGACTGATGGAATCCGTCTGGCATTCGTACGGCAAGTAGTATGGCAGTTGTTTGGCAACATATCTGGCGAAAGTCCGGATTTGTTCCGCGAGCCGTACTATTGAAAGATGATCATTTTTTAAATAAACTTCTATTATCATATAAATTCTAATTATCAAATTTTTCAATGATTATTAATTTTACGCTATTTAGGTCGATACTTACGAGAGCCTATATATATTATTAAGAAATGAAAAACTTAATAATTAAATATTTATTTATTTAAAAAACAATCATCTTTCTGTAATACGGCTCGCGGAACAAATCCAGACTATTGTCGGACTCGTAGCCAGACAACTGCCACACAGATGCCAGACTAATGCCAGACTGATTCCGTCAGGCAATTTGTCTGGACCAGACTCCTACCCAGACCATTGCCAGATCATTGCCAGACTTATTTTTTCCACGCAGGACTATTTACTAATTACTACATTTAAGCGGATTTCATTAGCTGCAAACAGACACTGAGGGACAATACAAAAATCAACATAATGTAATGAATATGTTCATTTTATTATCTATCAGCAAATACAACTTTACCGTTTGCTTTTTAATTTCTAGTTTCCCGCTTATCGATTCATCTTCTTATCAGATCAGTGCTCGATTTCGGCGTAAATTTTATTTGTTGTTAACTAAACAATCAGAATTATTCATCGGTGTTCTGATTGCAAATTACACGTTCGTTTGTGCAATTAATTCTTCTGCACGTTAATTCACTGAACTTAAATACTGTTTTTTCGTAAAGTAGTAGTACTGCGCGTTTACATAACATCGCTGATATTGACATTTAATATTGTTATTTAATGTATATTCTCTGTACAATTCATATTTGGGATCGGAAATGAAACGTAAAATTATTGTTCTGTACGAAATTGGAATGATTTGTTTAGATATTCATTGGTATTTTCGGCCCGATAGTTATGTAGATTTTTCGTTTCGAAATAAATGTGATTACTGCGTTCATACGGGTCAGCGATATCGCGATCCATATACAATTTCGTGAAATGATTAACGACAAAAATTAGCACCAAGCCATGAGACCAGTTTTTCATTTTTATTCCACGTTTTTGCTCTTTCTTTTTCCGAAATCCAAACGCTGCGACTGGTTACGCTATTGAAATTTCGCCTTCGTTACCTAAATTCGCCGAGCCGACTGATTCCGCGAAGGAACCTGCTTAAAATGTACGGGTTCGGAATTTTGTGCAACAAAGATTTGCCCGTTCCTTTTTAACAATTTACATTTCAATAGAAAAATGGCACATAATTCGAAAAGTATTTGAAATTCAAAATACCGGGATGGCGGGCGAACTAACAAAGAAGGAAAATGAGAACGAAATGATGATTGGCGGAGAAATTGAAAGTAGCGCACAGTTCGGTCGGCGGGGTGGCTGGGTGGACGAGCGGGCGTCGGCGGAGCGCCCCCCCCCCCTTTTAGCCTGCCCCCCTTTGTCCCCGCAGAAAAGTAGGCCGTCAATAATTCGGTATATAATGCGATGAAAAATTACAAAGTTTAATATTAAATAATTGATTTCACTACTGGCACTGGGTTGTCGGCCGAAGCGGAGTGGCGAGAGGTCGCGAGCGGCGCGGCGGGGCGACGGGCGGCAGGAAGGAGTGCATGTAGCGGCGGCCGGAGGAACGCACTGCGTTTCGAGGGGGTGGCGAACTCGCGCCCAGGAGGCACCTATAAATTCGTAAAGTTAATAAATACGTAATGGTCGGTGCTGCTTTGTAGCTCGCTTCAGTGTGTGGGTGTGTGTGCTCTACTTTGCCGCCGAGACACAGACCTCGCGCTCTCTCTCCGCCGCCGCGGCCCGACATCTACCTCTCCTTCGGTTCATTTTTATTTGTCGACTTTGAATCAACCGCCGCTCGATATTTTTCGGCTCGTGCATTTTTCAGCTCTAGCTTTCGGTGCGTACCTTCCGCCGAAATTAAGCCATCTCCGTTAAGTGTTATATTTACGATTTTCATACATTGGCAGCTTCGCGTTCGATCAATTTCAGATACAAGTGCATTATATTGTGCGCTCTTATCATTAACAATTAACTGCGTCGGGCGTTTTTCTTGAAAGAACTTCTTTTATTATTCTTTTTAATCAAACCGTATGTTGGATTTTTTTAACATTCTGTTTTGGTATTCTATAACTCGAAAAACCTGACAAGTCAGGCGATTCAGCATTTTTGAAAAAGTTTGGTGACTTTTATCTGATGATATACGAATTGTTTATAATTATTTTATCAAAAATTGTTTCAGATAGATTTGACTGCATTTTTGTTTTCACCTTGCCACAATGACCAATTATCACAGGTAAACGACTATTAAACAAAAAATAAGAATTGTAGTATTAATTGTTAAAAATTTGCGATACTTCATACAACAGCGTAATGTATTTAGTATTCCGTGTACTATATATTGCATGGAAAAAAGATCGTATATAGTATTAAAATGTATGTTCTATATGTTGCATTGCTTGCTTTGAAAGCTAATGCGAGTAACTGTTATAAATTTAAATCCATCTTAAAAGTCTAATTAAATCTTACCACTAATTCATTCTATTGCAAACCAACATACCATCGTATCGCAGTTTGAATAAGTAAGTTGAAATTTGAACAAAGCCGAGCGCTTAAATAGAAAACTGACCTGGCTTCTTTTGCTCTGCAGAAAATAATTATTAAAATAAAGGTTCCACATTCTCTGGGATATTTAAGTATTTGCTTGCAACGAAGTACCGGGAAACTTAAAATTGCATAAGTCAAATAACAGAAAATTTCGAATAAGATTATCTTTTATGAAAAGGAAAAAAAATTATTACAACAACGAAGAACATTGTGTCGACTTATTTTTGACATTGGCCCATACTTGGGAAAAAATGTATCTAAATTTCAAAGGCTAAATAATATTATAAAGCTAACAAGAATAAAACAAATATTTGACGTGTCAATACAAAATTTTAAGTAGTAATATTTGGGTACTAAAAAGTTTATTTTTATTAATTTAAAATAATCTAAAAACTGTAAAATTAAGATACTTCTTTCTGAGTAAGTACATTTTATTGCTAAAATTTTTAATTTATTTATGTAGTGGTATTGAAAAAAATGTTTTTTTTATAGAATTAGGATAACGTCGAATAAATAATTTATAAATCAAGTTTTATAAACAAAATGTACGGCATGTCAATTTTTCTGGCCAAAATTCGGTACAAAAGGTTTGAATTTTTTATGCAAAATACAATAGCACTGTGTTCTCACCCCCTAGAGCTATTCGGCTTATAAAATTCATGTCATATTAAATGCATAGAAATCGTTTGAGTTTCTAATAACGGAAGAAATTTTAAATTCAATCTGAATATGTTAAACTCGATTCAATTTTATATAAAGTAGAACGTAGAGAAAAATCATCAAATATGAAAAATATTGTATTATTCATAATTTCAGTTTCTTCTTTCTCATTCACTTATTGTTGAATACAATATATAAGTATTGTCAAAATGATAACATTGCTTGTGCTTTTTATATTTTTTTAAATGTATTTGACATTGTACGTGATTTATTGTTTATTTGTCTCTATTATTTTAGGCAATTTTGCTGAAAATACTTAAACATTTTCAAATTTGAAAAAAAAGTTTTAACGATTATTTCAACAAATATTAGTATTATGCTTCTGTTTTGTAATGTCCATGGCAATATGCTCAAAACGTTAAGTTTTCAATTTTTAACATAATATTGAAAAATTCATGAAACATAAAAAAGATTTGGTAAATTTCACCATTGATTATTACTTTGATATAATCATCGTGTACACTGTAAAAAAAGAATGTAAAATTACAGTAAAAGTGTAAAAGCTAACCAATGAAATTGCTTCTTTTTGAAAAGCAGCGATTTCATTGGTTAGCTTTTACACTTTTACTGTAATTTTACATAATATCTTATGTAATTTTACATTCTTTTTTTACAGTGTAGGCAGTGATTTAATAGGCCGTTATGTAAATTCAACATAATATATAAACATCTGTCTTCTATTACAATGACACCTCTTTTACCTTTTACCGGCAGTTTTAAGTCAAGTAAGCAATATTATATGCTGGGCGCACATAATGTCTTGCATTCCAGTGAGGAATGTTTACACAATCTTCTTTCTACCTTAATCTAATCTTTTTTCCTTATGCTATGTTAAGCGTATTTTTCTTATACGCTAGATAAATTGCATACGTAACAACCAGGTTCGTCTGACTAGAATAATACTTCTTCTGAACGTTTTTTTACATAAAATTATAATTTGGTTTGTTTCTTATATCTTACAGTTATTTCAATTGAGTGTAATTTAATGAAAATAATTCTCGCCACGCGGGCGGAAAAATGTTACTTTCAGAAACTTACCAAAAATTACTATTTTCCGCGTCTTAGTATCTAAAAAAATTGTTCTCAATAGATAAAAAGTTCTCGTAATTGTAACTTGGTCTATAGACAAGGTTTATGCAAAATCTTACACTTGGTAGAAACGAAAGTAACCTTCGGGACTTTGTAGATCGAAAAGTTGTAAATGCGAATTGAGATCGTGCGTTCGCGGTTACGTTGTTGTCGAAAGACGCAACAACACAAAGCCCGACACCCTGAAAGGGCAAAGCAGCGTGAATGAAAAAAGAAAAAAAAAACAAAGAAAAGGAAAAAAAACGTCAACATTACCATATCAGCCGGTATGGTCGAATTCCTGGGAAGAGTATACACGGCAGTTCGTTGGCTCGGGCCGCCTCGGTGTTGGCGCTCTCGTGTACGTGCACTTACGCACACGCGGCCGCGGCGTCCATTGTTGCTTAGGGTAATATAAACAATTGGCCTTGTCCATCTCCCAGTTTCCGGCCGTCAGTCAGAAGTCCCGACATTTTTATGGATCGGAGCACTCGACTCGGGGCACTGCACGCTTTCGCTTTTTAATTATTAATAACAAATCCAGCAACATAACAGAACAATGACTCCGGCCTAATAACGACTATTTCTCTATTGTCGTACGTCATCGTGCGTCGGCCGTTTTCATACATACATTTCATTCTGATTATACTCATTGGCGGAATTCTGAAAAGCGTGCAGGTCCAGTAGCTTTCGCTGCCTCCCCGGCACCTCGACGAAAAAGCCACGCATCCTGCCACTCGCAGGCCAAACGGCCGGCGCATTTACCAGAATTCGATCTCAAATAATCGTTATTACACCGGCCGCATTTGTCGCGCAGGACGATCGGACAAATCACTGCTTTTAGTCGGCGTTTTTCGCCGAAAGGTGTGCGCGCTTTCCACGAAAGGTTAGTCGAGTAGAGGGACCTTCGACTAAGGTCGTTATTGTCAGCGTTCGATTTGCTGCGCTAAAATTTCGACACGCATCGGACGCAACCGCCACTTATTCACGGGCCCTTTCACCTTGCGCGCATTCTAACTCAATTTCAAAACTCACGACTCCTCGCGACGTGCGTTTTAAACAAGTCACGCCGTAAGCATTTCATTGTCAGCAATGCTACGTAAACAAACACGGATATTTCACCTGTACGTTTTATTGGTATACAATCAGTTTGCGTTTATCAATGTAATATGCGGCAGGATATAATATATCATCTTTTCAGTAGAGACAACAATGATATTGATTATAATTAATTACGAGGACGCTGATATAATTAATTGGTGCGACTCTCAATAAACAGTTTAATTAATTTCGAGTGACAATAAGTGTTAGAAAGTGTCGAGCGTTGTGATGAAATCCGTGCGAAATCATGAAATCAACTCGGATTTTCGACGATTGAAACGAAACGCGGCAAAAAGTTTGATCGAACGACCGATCGTCTCGATTGGAAAATTTGAATGGTGGTCGGTGATTCGTCTTGACTTGAATTCGGCGTTACGGATTACGTGGTTTAGAGGAGCGCGGTGCGATGCGGCGAAACGGCCGAAAGTAGCGTTATTTGTGCAGACGTAACGAGGAGGAGAGGACAGTACAATGAGGTTTGATTCCCGCCGGGTGACCGTATCACGCGAATGGAATATTACGATTATTTGCTGGCAGATCGAACACAAGTCTTCTCGAAGCCAGTCTCTCGAGTCAATCACCGGCTGTACGTGAACCCCGCTCATTGCCGTGGAGCAGGTTGCAGCATACATTAATCACTGATGCTAATAGTATCATAGCCAGCATAGCTGGCCCGTCCAAAGCATGCGCGCGCGCAAATGTAAATGTATACTACGCGTGTGTACACGCGCACACACATTTATACAATCACACATCGAGGGCAAATGCCACGGCGCGTAGGCCTGCTCCCGCTGTTCCGTATAAAATCCACGCACACGGACACACGCGCCGTGTGCCGCACCCACACCAGCGTCAACATTAAACCGATTCTTGATTCAGACACACGCGCAACTCGCTTGGCGTTTCGATGGTTGAGCAGTCTGAAATGCAATATACTACGTACGTCATGCCGCATCTCCGCTTTGTGCCGACGCAGTGCTTTCGATTCCGCTGCCGTTGCCGTTTTCATTAAGGCCGGCCTCTTCGGCAACAAACGATCGGTATTTTCGCTTACTTAACCCTCGGCCGGGCGTTGCCGTCGAGAGAAGTGAGCCGCGGATTAACGGCGCGACTAATTTCGCTCCTTTCGCCAACGTCGCCGAAAAACGGCGCCCCCGTTCTTAAATGGGCTCCGTTTAATCGAACAAAGAGATCTATTGCGCGGCTTTAACCGCGTCTCCGTTCTTCGCCGAGCTATATATCGAACGTCGCTCCTTTTTTCCCGCCATTCGAAAGCTCCGCGCGATTCCGCGGGACTCGGCTAAGCGCTAACGAATGCAGCCCGAGTGAAAGCATGATTGATGCTTATCATCTCGGGTGATTAATGTCCAATCGTAACTCCGGCGAATTATTTTTAACGTTCGCATTGCTGTTAGACGATTGTTCGGCGCAATAAATAATTCACTCGAGCCGCGAGCCTCATTTATTAAAGTCGGACGTGTTAAGTTTTACCGCGCGCGGCTCGTTTGGGAATTAATGTTACACGTTTGTTAATAACGCGCGCAAATAGTCGATCACGCGCGTGTAAAACATTTTGTATGAAATCGCGGGTTAATGTGGGCAAACGAGGAAATTAGTTATTTACTTGGCTAATGGCCAGTCCGACTTTCTATCCGCGGGATTAAGCATTCTCTCGCTAAGGTAACGGAGAAATTTTTTCGATTGCGCAGTACGAAAACATAGCGTCATATTTTAGCGTATTCCTTCACAATATATCTAGCTTCAAGTATTTGAAATCTGCCTATCCAACATCGGAGTTGAAAAATAAACGAAACGGACGGCCAGAGACTCGAGACGCTCTCTTCAGAAAAACAACCAACGAAACGAAGCACCGTATCTGCGTCTTCATCCGCGGAGACCCATCGATAATTTTCTATTTGCGTCTGCCGCAAAAAGCCAGCGAGCCCTCGGAAAGGTCCATTTGCATCGGGCCGGTCATTTTCTTACGCGAGTCCGCCTCGTCGTCGAGGGGAGAAAAAGCGGCGCAAAGCAAACGAGGCGGCGCAATCAGCGGGGCCAATTTGCGACAATGTATGACGTCTTTGACGAAAAAGCTTTCAAAGCGAAAGGCTAATCGGGTTTCCGGACAATATGCCTCGGGACGTCCGTAGGAAAGGTCGAGATCGAGGCTGGGAAGGAAGAAGGAAGGAAGGAAGGAAGGAAGGAAGGAAGGATGAATGGCCAAGTGGAGGAAGCCTAGCGGTGGGGGCGGCAACATTCTATCAATCACAGTATTATTATCGGGCTCGTGATTAGCAAGGCACGTTAACGATATCTCTCTGGCCAGCGGCACAGAACGATGCCAGGTCGATGGGTCGCTCGCTCTGTGCAAGTATGTTAACGCACACTCGCGGCCGCCTGTTTTCGAATGCATTTCCACGCGCGCGCGCGCGTGCATTCAAAGGGAAGCTTGCTGTGGTTTGCGGGTCGACTGAAGTGGCTGACGGGGAGCGGCAGCCGGCTAGTACCAGAACGCTGGTGCTGGTATGACGAAAGTGCCCGGCTATTGGTGATTTCAACGACGACGGTGCCATGGTTGCGAGCGTTTCGCGCGGTGATTTAAAGCGACCCTTAGTTGGCTCGTGCCCGGACAAGGGGGTACGGGTTTGCTTGCAGCCCGGCTGGTGTTTGTGCCTGCCAGTGTGTGGGTGTGTGAGAGAGAGAATGGACGTTTGCACGATGCGCCACCGGCGCTGACCGGGACCGATCGGAAGCGGGCGCTCCCTTCTTCGAAGACTTAACCGAGTGAACCGCTTGACAAACATTGTCTCGCGCTTCCTACGCCGAGGGGAAATATTCATTTCTGATGCTAATAGCTTTTTGTTTTGCTCGCTTTCGGCGAGCGCGATGCGCTCTTTCGGAAACATCCAGGCCGTGAGTTGACGTTGTAATCATTTGTTTCAGCGCCGTCGTATTTTATATGCCCCGTTGGGAAGGAGCCGACGTTAGATCTGCCTTCTTTCGTTCGCTCGTGGGAAACGTTTTCACGGATTTTCAATTTTTTTGCTTCTTTTTTTATGAGTAATAAGAAAAGTGGGCTTGTCGGTTTTTGTAGATTGCAAAAGAATTCACATAAACTTTATGATTGTTGTATTTCAAATTTAATGGAGTCGATTTTAACGGAGGCAAAGACTATACTATAAGTATCACTTCAACATTTGTCGATGATTGTTGTCGACAATAAAACTCTTTCTAATGTCTGTTGGTTGTGTACAAAAAACGAACTAATTGTCGTGATTGATTAATTGATTGATATATCTATACTGATTAATAAATCACCTAAGTTAGTGTTATAGTAATTACGAAATAATACAACGGAACGTTATTATAAATCAATTGATTCAACTGATTTAATTAATCAGAATCTAATTCAATTGATTAATTGCATAAATTAATGCATACATTTTAGAATAATAAGAGTATTAATATCTATATTGTTGATATTAATTTTGTTTTAAAGGCAAGTTTTAATTTGTTTCTATCATAAATAAAGTTCGTCACTTGAAAATGGAATTGCTCAATTTTAATATGAAATTAATAACAATTAGTAATTTACTGAAAAAGTAATAAATATGTTTAAGTATTTACATGTAGTAACGTTATTATTGATCATAATTAAACAGTGACTGATATAATTTATTTTCCAAGAAATACATGTAAAAATGAAATGGGTTTTTCAAGTAGTAATAAAACTATGAATTTGTTGTGATTCAATTACTAAAGTTAAGTAATGATTGCACAAGTGTTTTTGTTAGTAAATAGTTGCTTTGACATTAACAATTTTTGTACTGAAATTGAGTTATTTTTTTCTTGGAGCGCGTGCAAACATGAACGAATTTTTCTCCTTAAAACAAGAGCGATATTTTCGCTGTGTTTTAATCATTGTTTATTTACAAACATTACAAAACATCTCAGAATTAAATTTATGAGTTAGATGTGTTTAATAATAGAAAAAGTGGAAAGGGCAATATTGTTTGCTCAATTAAACATTGTTGTTATACCGGTCTGGTAAAAGGTTGATACCTTAACTATTCTTCGCGATAAAAAATACACGTTACATTGCAGATAGAAAATATGATTTCACTTATTGATACATAATGTTTAACAGTATTAATTTTCAGGTTTTTATTTAAATTAAACTGTTTCCAAAATTTTTTTTTTAAACTTTTTTTAAATTTTTAAATCAAAATTGTTCCAAGATTATATCAAAATGAAAGTTTAAATTTAGTAAGCATAAAAATTGTTTGCAAAGATATTTTTGAGATTTGAAATAAACGAAATTACTTCTAAAGCAATTCGATTTGTACAGTTACACTTTTTCATGTATCAAGTTATGAATTTGATTAATGTTTGATTAAACATGGCCATCCATAACAAGTGATAGTAGATGATCAGTCATTTAAAATGATTTGTCTATTCTTCTGACAACAATAGAACCGTAATTTATTAGAACCTCTTCGTTAATATAATGTATTCTGTTTCGAGACTGCTTCCAAAGAAAATAATGAAATATATATTGTATAAATAATAATATTATAATGTAGAATATTTTTTTTATACATGTTAATTAAATTTGCTTCTCAAACGACAAAAACACTTGACCTTAAAGTATTTTAATTTTGGATATTTAGATAAATATTCGAAAACTTTTTATGAGACATATTTTAGTATGAAATATCATTACATTCTTTTTAAAAAGCAAGTTTTTCTGTTACATCAGTTTTTGAATGACGTAAAAGGTGAAATTTTCTACGTTTTGCAGTACATTTTTTATTTAAATTTTTCTGTACTTTTTATTGATCCAATATAATATTAATCTAACAGAGAATCAGGTCGTATTCATGAATTATTATAAATATATTGCAGTGTATGATATATTATATTATTTAATATGATACAATAAATTAATATAATTCAAACAGCAAACTGCATTTTTCATGGCAGCTTAGATATTACATTTTATATTCTATTTAGTTAACAGTGTCTTGTTAATACACAATTATAGCACATAAAATTGTTTTTTATTTGTTTTTTTTTTTTTAATTTAGACCGATTGACCTATTCAATTTCTATTTGTATATAACAGGTAACATTTTTTGGGACATTCTTTTTATTATGCATCGTATCTCAATCAATTTGTACTCTAATAATTATTATTCCCCCAGTTTTTTCCATTCAAGATATTTATCCATTGATTCTTTAGTTTTATTCAAATTATGTAGCTGCGTCCGCAATGTGATTTGCAACTAAAAACATTATGGAATATGGAACTCGATCCTGATGGCAGAAGAATAAAAAGTACCGTATGCGTTCCGATTCGTGACACGCGTTCATCTACTTCTGACCTGTCAATCGCTTACCATTCCTTGTTTTTTCTACATCATTCATCTTTGACTGGTTGACGACACGAACGCATGACATGCACTGACATTAACAATACGAAAAAAAAAAATTAATCTATCGCAAACGCTTATTACCTCTAATTAAAAATCCGTTGAAACATTACATCTACGAGATTTAGATGCCAAACACGTATTCAATACAATTAACATTTACAAATAAAAATATTAATTTTTCTCTAAAATTCGTTTGGATATCGAGCGATCTAGTGAAAGAAAATATCCTATCCTATCTCGCAATTTTTTTTAATTAACTTGTCGTTTACAAAATTCAAAATATCAGAATTCACTTGTAAAATCGAGAAGAATGGAAACCGAAAATATTGATAAAGAATACTCTTTGTCTTCCGGAAATATCAATTATTATCAGTAACGTTATTATCTCGACTATAATAAAAAAAGGTAAGCGAGAAGATAGGCGATCAAGCAATTCACGTGCCACGTTTCGGGAAAATCGCAGTAAGTTAGCGAGACTAAAAATACAATAAATGTTAAACATTCGATTGGGCGCGCAAAATATGCGCGGCGATTTGAGCGCGATTGAATTGGAAGCCGCAAATACAATCGAAATGATTTCGGTCGGAGCTATAAATAGGGTTATTGTTTTTGCAAGTGGTGTAATTGTGTAATAGTTGTATATTCAACTGCGGTAGGATGCACGAGGCTGGATGCCATCTAACACGCAGGGGTTGGTTTAAATTCTCTTCCGTCACCGCAAACATACATAATGCAGCCACGTAGCGCGTGTAAACGCGTAAGTGTCGGATGTGTGACGGTACCAACCGCTAAATACAAAAATCCCCCAACCACCTGTGCGCGCGTTCTGTAGATTTGTTTCCAAGTTAATTACAGCATAATTGCGGTCGGCATTTTGTTATTCGTTACGCAACAAATCGTGGGATCGTTTCAAGCGAAATTCCTCTCATTTCGCTTGTTGTGTTGGTACATTTTTGTTCGCAGTGACGTTGACTTCGACAATTGTCCGTTATTTTTATTCGTTTTGTAAGCGTGGCGTCGCACGTGTGTGCTGGTAGAATTTCGTAAGGAAAAGAAAAAGCAAAACGCAAAAAAAATGTGCGCAGACGGTCTATTTCAAATGTTTTTTTTTCACTTATTCGACGTTTTGCGCGGGAGGTAGACGATCAAATTATAATTCGAATTTTACAAGTTTTATGATAGAATATAATTTCTTTTCCTTCGGAGTGACAAAATGTTAAATTGAAATCCATGTAGGTTCATGAAAAAATAAATTCTTCGAAGTCTACGTTGATTTTAACATAGTGTAGAGTTGCATTTGATAAACAGTGCAGTATATACACTGCACTTAATTATAATTAAGTCAACAATACAAACGTCGAATCAATCCAATATCAACCTTGATGTAACATATTTGAAAGTGCAAACTTAGTTATTAGTTATTTTTCTCACCGTCGAAGATTTTACATTCTGATTCGGAATTCATGTTTCAAGAACGTATTTGAACCATGTAAGTTCGGCAACGCGACCCACATTAATAAAGTTGAAAAATCAATCCATGTTTTTAGAGTCACTTTACTTTCGCACTATGACCTTAAATATTTTTGGACATTTCTACCGCGCGATTACATTGTTATTCATTGTTTGACCACATTATTAAATCACCGTTCGACGAAATTTCGCATCGATCGACGCCAGAAATAAGAATAAATTTGCGCCCACCTCTGAGCCGTTTCGGCGCGGCCGGCGAGTCGACACCTTCCGAAACGGATGGAAAAATCGAACGGCAATCACGCGACCCAATTCCGGCTAACGAAATTGGCCGGCGCGCTCGCAGCGGACCGTTCCAGACGAAGGAGGGTCCATCGGCGCGCGGCACTTAATTACCCGTGACGTTCATCGTGTTTGCATTCATCAAAAATCACCACGTCCATCGGCCTGTCATTCGAAAAACCAGCCCGCCGATCATTCTGCCGCTGAATGGGGATCGTCTTGATTTTCGATATCGCGTCAAAGGCGATGTTAAAAGGAAAATAGAAAGAGGAGCGATAGAGAAAAAAAAAAAAAAAAAAAAAAAAAAAGAGCGAGAAACGGCAGGCGGGTAAAATGTAAACAAAAGCGGGCAAACAATCGGGACCGTTGGATGAAACGCGGCGTATCGGTGCGTTACTTTGGATGATTAGCTGATGAATGGCTTCGATCCGACGGAGCCGGCGAAAAGAACGCGTTCTTTTCAGACGCTTGCATTTGGAATGGCTAAATACGTATGGATATCGATGGACGGGCGAGCGCGCGAGACTCGACTCGATTCGAGTCGATTCGAGTCGAGCGGCCCAACCCATGCCATGCCGTGCCGACCCATTCCATTCCATGCCATAAATTCATGCCAACGTACCTACCTACCCACGTAGCCGCCGCCCCGGCTACCGCGCGTCGCCTCTCAATATTACGCACACACGAGCGCCGCGGGCACGTACACCATTTCCTCCAGTTGAACGGTATATAGAACACAATTAAGTAAATGAGCGCGGCTTGCGCCCGCTATAGATATCCTCGGTTGTGCGTATTGATCTCGCCGGCGCGGATCCCCGCGCCGCTTACACGTTACGCCGAGTGCGTGTTCCGTCGGCGCGATAACTTCCTTCGCCGAGATCTTACGGCCCACTTGACGCGTCGCTCTCGCTTTTTGCAACAGCGACGCCACCGAGCCGCAGTCACGGCGCTCGCGAGCCTGCACTTTGCGACCACTTCTTCGGCCGGGGCTCCGCAACGCGCCCGGACACCGAAACGCGCATTACAAACTTGGTCGCTAATGATTCACGCCTCGGCAAGTTTATTTACTCGGTAATTTCCATGGAATTGGGTCGTTTTTTATAGGCGCCGATGGGTTTTCTGGACGAAAAAGAAGGAGCAGTTGATGTTTAAAGAACGAATTGTCAACTTAGGCGTGATAAACAGTGTTTAATATCATAGGACAAGTTATGTTTTTTTTAATGAAGAATTCGAGATGAGAAGAATGTTGAGTGATGACTGTAAAATGTGTCAATAGAGTAAATGAAGAATTAGTAAGAAGTTTATAAATAAATTACGGAGAAATTTTTTCTAGATATCCCTAAAAGGAAGAAAGTTGAAATTTCTTATTATTTTGTCCACTGCGTGTGAAAAATATTATTTGTTTGATTTTTCGAATCACATCAGTTTAAAGAAAAAATATTGGGATACGAAATATTCCTACGAAACATGTTACTAGGTAGCATAATATTCTTTGGCATGCAAGCGATCAAATTGAAAGTGCAAAGCAAATGACATAGTACGTATGTTGAAAATGAAGTATCGCAAATAAGTAATTCGTGGAATACGACGATGTATCAAATGAAGGGGTACAGGTAGTTGAAGAAACGATATTGCTTCTCGCCAAAATGATCAGTTGCTCACACACGCTGGAATAATTTAAATAATTATATTACGTAATGGCGCGTCTCCATGCTAGTCGATGATTTTTGTACGGGCGCATTTGTATTTCTCTTTCTTCAGTCATATTTTTCTTTTATTTCTTTTTTCGGTTTGTAACTGCCTTCTTATCTTACGTCATCTTAATTCCCAATAACATATCGTAAGTAGTTGCTTCGCGATGTGCAATTTCGAATGAGATATAATTATTTAAATGCGAGTTTCTATAGGTTTGTGAGCATATTAATTCAGCCTCACCTCGCTGTCGAACAGCGTCTGTTATTATTGAAACTGCCTTTATGCGCCGTGCTGCGGTGTCGAATTCGAGGGCGACGTCATACCCTTTTAAAAAGGTTCTATTGTATAAGGTCAAAAATCATGATAAATGGAACAGTATCACGTTTTAAATATTGGCCAATAAACTTTTACAGTAAAACAAAACGTACTAATTTTTCAAAGTATTTATTTTTCACTACAATTTGTTATGACATCGTGATGTAAAAGTACCATCGATCAGTAAGATTCAAAAGAAAGTTTGAATTGAATTGAATTGTTTAACTTTGCGGGGACGAAAAATTAACAGTTTTGTGAAAATTTTAATACTCCAACACGAGGGTTTATAAAAATGCTCAAGATAAGGAATCATGTTGAGGGAATGTCGATCAGATGATCTATAACATCTAATATAAAGTAACTTTTTTGAAATTATTCAATTGTTACAGTAAATGTTGCAAATTAATGAGATAACCGTGGCAGAGGATTGATGGGAGAATGTTATTATACACATAAATTTGAGTTTAATGTAATCTTATTCATGATTAATGTGTACAAGTGCAAAATTAGGTTTGTTAGCATCAATCGTTTATGCGGCTGCTTTGACATTACATTGACGTGTCTTATAATATTCTCTTGATAATTCTCTACCATGGATTTTTCATTAACTTGCAAACATTACCAGTGAAATAAGTAAGAAAAACTATACACTGAGATCAGCTAGCAAAAATTACAACTCAAATGGTGAAACGGTACAGGTTTTCCCATTGAAATGGTTTATAATTGTTTAACTTGCACGAAAAAATGTTATGCAAATGTTGATTGATGAAAATCTTTAACTTTACCTTACGTAATCATCGTAAACACGTACATGTGAAAATCCCATGCTCACTTACGTGAAATACAATTCTTTCCCCTAATATACATGTGTGTATTATATTCCATACAACAGAGCATGGGATTTTCACAAATTTGTGTTTGTAATATTTACGTAAGGCAGAGTTGTAGATTGTGCTTGAATATGATATGTTCTTAACTTGAAAATAAAATATGTTGGTATCACTCAGTTTCGGTTCATGATACCAACCACATTTTATTTTCTCGATAGGAAAAAATGATACTCAACTCGGTAAAAATAACTTTTACGTTGGCAGCTCTTCGTGCTACCAACTTAAAGCTTATTTTTTCCTCTTTAATATACTATTATCTTCCGTGTATTTCTCCACATTTGGAGGAACTTTTTAAACTTGGCAGTTTAAATTCGCGAATATTAAGATTCGTACAACGAGTTTTGTCAAATTTTCGGGAAAACGTAGTATGAATTTTTCTCAATAAAGGCAAAAAAGGAGTGAAGCCGTAATTTGAAAGTTTGATAGAGACAAGCAACGAGCAACGGGTGGTCACTTGTATCATCGTGGCTCGATAGCCGAGAAGGGTTAATCTGCATACAATATAAATTACCTCGGCATCGGCGAGTAAGACATTACGGCACAACTGGCCAACTTGGAGCCCCGGCTCCTCGATCCATCTGGACTCGGGTCTCGACTATGTTGCTCGGCGTATGGCGCGGTGTCACGGGGAGGGGGGCCGAAATTGTCCTTTTTGCGATTATTAGCGTCGATTATCGGCCTCGGGCCGGGGACGAGCGTTGCCGCGCGCTCGATAAGTAGGTTGAAATGGTAGCGAGCGAGCCACCGGGCTACCTCGTGCGCCGAGGCTTACTACACCGCCGACAGGAAACGCCAAGATACGTATCTCACTTACTGACAAAGACGGAAAGGGAAAGTGCGACAAGGACGCACGTCGCACGCGGAGAAAATTCTCTGCGAAAATCTGTTACAAGTTATTAGACTGATTTCATGCTGTTTAGATAAGCCGTAGGATGACGCGTTTTATTTTGTTGATTAAGCAACACGATTACATTTTTATAGTGATATTTTGTTTTAAATTGGAGCAATGTTGTGACTGTATGTAGCTTCGATGTATAATTTTGAGACCGAGGAATCGATGTAATTACAGGCAGAAAAATAAAACAGTAAATTTTAAATTTGATAAGAGGCCTTGTAAAGACACGAATGCAAATAGTTTTGGATAATTAATGGGAACAATTGGATAGTTTTTAAAATTTGCCACACATTTATAAAATATTTTCACCAAATTAGAGGAGACGTTCATTTAAATTCTTCGAAATGTTTCAATTGATGTCCTTCTGAGGCCACTTTCCCAAATTTAAGGAAAAATTTAAAAATCGAACTTTTAATGCAGTATCAGTAGACTCCATTCATCATTCAAATCTTTCAATATTTATAGTCCAATTTGGGGCTTTTGCTTTGGAATGTTTATTAAACTTTTTAACGTCAAAATGAATTTCAGCTATTATTACTATTTCCACGTCATTGTAATGTCTCGTTACAAGATATTCGGTTCTAGATAAATCAACTAAAATTTCGTCAAACGCTCTGATGAAATGAAATAAATTTTAATACAATTCTTCAGAATTAATGAATTCAGAAACGATTGAATTACGATCGAGGAAGCGATTAAAAAATCGATAATGAACTTTTGTGCATGGTCGTTTTCGTCTGTTACCAGCGATTCTTGAGAATCACGTAATCTTTTTTGCCTTTCGCCAATTTCTCTTGCGGTAATAATGGTAACATTACGCAAGTCGTAATGGAAATCCGGACGATAATCGGGTCGCCGCAGTCCGGGCCCGCGATCGTATTTTATTCACGCGGCTCGCCGGCATTGTCGCTGCGAGCTCGGGACATTTATTCCGGCGTTTACAACGACGAGCAACGAGCGACACCCGATACGCGTTTCCTACTCGCGGCGCTCATTTTCTCGTGCGACGAAATTATACGGCGACGCGTGTCCGCGCGACTTGGCACACCACCGGCCGACCTCTCCTTCGCTTTCGTTCTTTTTCTCGTCTACCTTTCAGCCTGGCGTGCCGAGGTTCCTGTGTGGGACGATTTCGAGAGTTTTATGGCGCACCGCTGCGCCAGATAGCGTTTTAATAATTTCCGGACAAATGATTACGCGGATAGTATGTAAAACTTGTAGACTATTAGACAGCGTTATTTCTACGTTCATTAGACGTTTCATGCGGGACTGTAAAGTCGGATGTTTAAGGTAGATATTGTAATGAGCGGAGACGCGCGGTTGCTTTTATTTTGCGATTGCGTAAACAAAGGTGGAGCTTGCAGGGCAATTTATTGGACTCGGCCTCGCCGGCGTGGCGGCGATATTCAAATCCACAAACGACGCGGACGTGGCGGCGATCGCAGTCGTTTCGGGAATTTATTTTAAAAAAGGCAAACAGAGCGCAGCGAGCCGGGGGAGGGGCGAAGCGACAACTCTCGCGCGATGAAACCGCGGGTACTTGAGGCTCGCATTTTTGCGGCCGCGTCTCATAACGTGATAAATTGAAGCCGCGCGCGGAAAATAATTCATCGGCGATTCGACCGAGCGGTGATATTTGTTTCGCGTTCAGTCGTAGGCGCGCGCGCGCGCGCGCTTTCGTCAAATAAAATTGCCGGTGAAATTAATTCGTCTAAATAACGATTTGCCCGGGATAAAGTTTTATATCAAATTCAGCGGCGTGATTTATTGGCACCGGTAGCAGTGGCGATTGAATGCCGGCCGTTTAATTGCCCAAGGAAAAGCATAATTGAATTTTATTATTAACACGCGACGATAAATTGGCCGATATAAAACCAACGGCGATTGATACGCGGGGCAAGGCAAATAGTTGGAACAATTAAACAAAGCGCGGCGCGCGATTGCGTTACGGAAAGATAACAATTATTCACTCGCCGGTAACTTTTATGAAAAACAATTACGCTTTTTCAACAATTACATTTCGCGCCGAATATCGCGCCGCGCAATTCCGCCCGGGCCGGGACGTTTCGCCGTCGCCGAAAATACGTTCAATTAAACGTATAATTACGGGCCGCGCGAATAATTCAAGGAGGAGAGGCGAGACGAAAATTGGCCGCGTAATTGTTTTTTTCCCCTTGCGAAACGATACAATTTTGCACACAATCGTTCGGGCGCGCAGACATCGCTCGAATCGGACGCGCCGGCTTCTAAAATTATTCCCTTCCGTCAATTTCTCACGAATAATCAAGCAACAATGCATTAATGATTTGAATATCCGGAAGCGGGTTAATTTTCGTGCGAGAGAAAGAGACGCGAGCCTAGTTCGGCGGCGCGCTCGCTTTCGGCCCGTTTCGCGGCAGGCCACGTTGCCACGCACGTGAGAATGCAAAACCGTAACGCGCTCGCATCGCTTCGCCATCGACTTATCTTTATCATTGTTCCGACCGGCGCATTCGCCGCGACGTCTCTTGCGTCATGTTCTCCATATTCTGATCACGCACACATTTTAATCCCCGATTTTCACTACCCGCTCGTGCCTCTGCCGTTCGTTCCGAGTTTCGATGATGATATCAATCGCAAATTCATCGGCAATTTATTTCTTTAATTGTCCAAGTCGTTTTCAACGCTCCGGCTGTTGCGCCTCCTGTATTCGTATACTCTGTCTTTCTTTGCGAGTTCACTACTACTTGTTTTGACCTAAAATGTTTGAATTTTCATTTCAGTTATACAATTGTTTTCTTGATGCAGTCTAGATCATTTTGATCAATAATTTACCTTACAACAATTTTATTTTGGGTTCAATAATGATAAGATTTGTTTTGTTTGATGCTAAAACATTTTTAATATTACACTTTTGAATTGTAAAATGTAATGAAGAAGGAATCATGATGTTTATGAACAGAATGTATATCATATGACCAGAATATTTATTGCAAGTGCTTGTGTTATCAAGTTACAATAATTTTCTTGATCCGAGAAACGTTCTTCTTGACGAGAGAGGCAAAGCAATTTTTTTTTATTTAGTCAACGCGTTCTTTACAATAAAGTAAAAAAAATTACATGATAAAAATCTTATAAATTCAAGTTGCCGACCTTTTCAAAAGATGCCCAAACAACACCTGTTTGACCATCGTCACAAGGCATACGATTTTTGGCAACGCTTCCGTTTGGTGCGCAGCAAAAGAACGAGGTCGTCTTTCTCCTTTGGTAGAACCGAGTGGCTGGCAGCGGAAACGCGCGTAACGTTCTTTTTCGATTTCCCATTCATGAACGACCGTTTAGCTGCGATTTGCTACTTCGTTACGAGGCGAGATTTACACGGTCAGATAGGATTGTTGTTGCACACTTACATCTCTAGCGAGCCGACCTCTCTTCCTCCTCCGTCGTCGGTCGATACCTCTTCTTTTATATAACGTCTTTCGTCATTACATACCGCGCTACGATCGCTCGGCGGCGTGTGTAATCATTCCGTTTTTTTTTTTTTTTTTCTCTTCTCGAAACATAATGCTTGGCCGCATTTACATTTCAAATCCGCGAGAGTTGCGCCTCGATCGGCCGGGCACGATCGCGAATTACGGACGCGGGATGCCTCTTCCGAGGCGCTTCTTTGTTGAAAGACGTCCGCTCACGGATTTTCAAATCGCGGCTGTTTATGCGCGCGTCGCTAAAGTGTCCGACGCGGCTGGACTTTTATGAGCGGGATTTTCGACGAGGAAACGGAACGAGTCGACAAAGTGGTCATTACAAGCGGGCAAAAAGCTCGGGTAAATAAAACGTTAACGCAGACGCTTAACAACGTTACAACGGAACGACGAAATTCACGCGCCAAATTGTTAATTCGCGTCATAAAATTTTAACGGCATTCGAAATTTATCCCGCCGGCTGGCTCGGCTCCGCGTACGCTTCCTTTATGATTTTTTGTCCCTCCCGTCAACAGCCGAAACGTTGGTAATTACAATAAACATCGGTGTTTGGAATTATAGAATCGTGATTTGCGCGTTAGAGGCCTCGTCGTTTGGACAAACGAATATTTTAATTAGTAAGATGTGAATCGTAAAAGTTTGTCGCCGTAATATATAGAGCCTCGGTACTTTATGGATCGTAAACGGGGAAAATGAAAATCCACGAATAATATATTATTGGTGATGCTCCGTGTGTGTGTAATAATTTGATCTTTCGCCCGTAGTTTAAATATTTAATGCGACGGTGTCGTTGAAATTAATAAATTGTATTCGTCGGCGGAGTCCGTGGGTTGGGCGACTGCGTCGTCCGCCGTAAGGTTGAGGCGGCGCCTTGATAATTAAGTTGCATATTTATTGTACAAATGCGTGCAATAAAATACGGAATATGTTAATTTTATTAGCCGTTCGATATAAATTACACGAATTGTAATGGCCGAGCAATAAATTTCCGCGCGACGTTCCTTTTTTCATCCTTTTTTTTTCCTCTCTACCACTTCTCCGCCTCTAATGAAGTGATAAATGACCGATGCTGTTAATTGCAATTAACGCACCGCGATTTGATTGCCGGCCGGTAAGAAAAATTGCGGGCCGAAAAAAGGGGCGTTGAACGACACAATTATTGCACAATTGACCGCTGCCGGTGCCGACGATTTTATATTATTTTTCGTTGCAAATTGTCGGATGCTAAATTCCGGCTTTTTTTCCTCCCAACCAGCGTGCGCGCCGTCGGAGACGAAGGAGGAGAGAGTAATACAAAAAACGAAATTCGATTTTGAATTACGAGGCCGGGAAAATTGTTTTCATTTCATTTTGCTGCGTTGTTTTCATAAATTTTAAATCATACTTTACAATAATGAATAACAAACGTGGCTGAACATTCCACGTTACATTTTAATAGCACGGCCAACGTCGATGAATATCATTTTACTTACGTAATTTAAATAAATGTGACGTTAATAGAAGACGGGGGAAGAAACGAGCGCGAAATTGTAGGTCGTCGCTGATATTTGACCACTGTCACGATTAATCTTGAAATGAATATATATATATATATACATATGTACATGACATGGAAGCATATTGTTGAAAACAATTATCGCCGCGGCATTAAAAGGCATTATTATGCGCGGTATCGACTTGTCATCGTGTACTTTGTTTGATTAGCGTCCAACGCTGAAATTGCCTTTCAGTATTAGTATGATTAGATAGATTCTGTTGAACTTATTTTCACATTTGCCGATGTAATGTATGCGACATTCTGCCTCCACTGTCTCGCCTATTCCCGGTACATCCGCGTCATCGTCGCTGACGACGACAAATTATGCATTATTATTATTACTATTATTCTTATTACTTATAATAAGATAGCGAACGAAGGACTCGATTGCGTATTTCAATTCGCTTTTACCTTGAGCTCCTTAATACCTAAGTATTTAAGAATCGTCTTCTTGATTAATGGAATCGCCGAGAAGTTCATGCCGTATCATCCAGTGGACGGATTCTTTTTTCCTTGCCCCGTGTCCCCTCCGCTGGCCTCCTTCCCCGCCTTTCTTTCCCTTCGTTTTCAGAACACTTTCGTGCGCTTATCCCGTGGGAAGCGAGCGCTCGCGCTCGCCGGCGAGTTCAATTTACGATAAACGCCGCTTTAGTTTATGATAAACAATCAGGCGCGCACTTTCATCGCGCGCTCTTCTCCGCTCTTCATTCAAGGGCAGCGAGCTGCGTTCATTCAGATTTCATTTCACCGTCCGCGTCGAATCAAGGACGAGTCCCGCGGTTGCGACGAGACGCTGCGGAATAACGCGCTCGGCTGTTCCAGCGGATTGCCGCTCGCGTTTCAAGACGCGCTCGGCCTCGCCGCTACTTTTTCCCAAAGTTTATTGCTGTTCGATAAACAAAGCGCCGAATGGAAATTGAAAATTCCAACCTCGGCATTCCATCCAGCCTCTTGGCTGAATTTCGTACAATCGTTTAATTTCCCGATTGTTTTTCATCGTCATATTTTAATTACTATTTTAAAAGACACATTTTTTCGAGCTCAATACATTCTTTCGACAAAGAAATTAATTAATTTTTACAAGCTACAAGAATTTCTTTCAATTCCCGGTACGCCGCTTGGGAAGAGCGAAAGAATTTTCGTCGAATAAGAATGTAAATACATCATTCTTTTAATGAATTTAATAATGCTGAATAAATACTGGTTTGATTATTATGACTGAATGAAGCTTCTGGTCGGGAGAGGGACGATGATTATTCTAACAATACGCGGGAAACAAATCAGTTTTATGTAACATTCGTCCTAACGCTATCCTTTAAATATCAAACTGAGGAAACATTGATTTTAAAGTAATGTGAACAACTTTTTTTAATTTGCATTGATAAATATAACACAACTGATTTATACTCGATCTACAGTAGAGAAATTCTACTGTAGATCGAGTATATTTCGGTTGATATGTTTATAATTGTTCCGCTGATATATTTATAAGTCAATTTGATCGAAAAATGCCGTTATTTACTGGATTATTTAGTTAGGTTAGAAGGTACACATATATTATAGAGAAATCTCAATTTGTTTTACGTAGTTTGACTTTATATTTTCATTTAAAACATGTTAAATTCATTTCATTTAATAAAAGAAACCCTCAGTAATTCGCCCCGAAAAACATGATGATGAAAATTATGTTTTTTTGTTACAATTGTACGTATTTAATATAAATATACATTTAATATCTAATGAATTTTTAAAATTGAATGTATAATATGATCGATTTCAAGTATTTAATAAAACTCGTTAACGATTTCGTATTTCTCGATGCGGTATGTAAACATTGCAAAGTTTCTTTGTCTTACTTATTATTTTGATTTGTTGTAAAGGGCCTATTCGAAGAAAGGCTTTGAAAAAAACGTATAATCAATTGTTTATAATCAATTGTTTGAAAAAGTTAACATTTTCGTAAATCTCACTTCCTTATACATACACAATAAAATTATATCATTGTGTGGGAAACGTATTTTTAAACTATTTTCCTATTTTTACATAATATATACTCGAAAAATGTATTTTATATATACTTTGCTAAAGTCGTTTTATTCAATGTAACTTTATTTAGTATTTTGAGATTAAGGAGAGGTATCAGTTTTTCTTTATTCCGAATATAATTGTTTCCTCATTTCTAGCTGCCACTGCCCATTAACATTATACTACTTGTACAAGATATAATACATTGTTCATTGCTTTCGAAAATATGTATTACTAAATTATCATATATATACATTTAACTTTATTACTGATTGCAATTAATATAGAAACATGTGATATTTCCTGTATCAACATTTTTACGGTTATTTTCAGATACTTCCTTATAAGTGTAATTATTCACCAGTTTATCTGTAAGATATATCTTTATGTATGAGGAAACATCAAGTTCCATGAATCTAAACTTGATAAATGATCGTTTGATTATTACTTGAAATAATAAAATGTCTGTTTTGTGTGTCATTTTTGGAACACATTTTCCCTTTTGATTCTTTCTTCATTAAAATCAAAGATATGTTTTCAACCGAAACGCATTTGCATTGAGAGAAAAGGAATCATTTGTAAGCGAAAGAAGTGCAATGGAGTAATGCAATTTAAATATTTACTAAACAATGTTGATTTCATTTTTCTACATTTTCATAAAAAATATTGCCGCTTTCATAGAAATAAAAGATGATTTATTTCCAACTTGTTGATTTCTAGTTGTAATTCTATTCAATTAACATGTTTGTTTATTTTTTACTTCATCTATTCCAGTATGATCAGTCTTGTTGATGATACATAATTGTATGGTTAAAGTTAAAATAGGCAAAAATTGCTCGATACTTACATCCCTCGATTACCATTGTGCAAATGGCAAGAAAAACTGTTCGGCGATGAAAAGCAAATAAGACAGAACAAAAAGCTATTCCTATTTTCTTTTTCATCACAATCTCCAATTATTAATTCCAACAGCAACCTTGTAATATTTATCAGAGACTGGATAGCGTAATCATCGGCACGAGTGTAGCAAACTTGCCGATACTTTTTTCATAAAACTAATTTGCTCAATACGGGAACAATAAGCAGACATTCTTGGCGCAAGCAAATGAATACAAGGAATGTTTTTAAAGTGCTGCGCTGTTAAAATTGCCGGATTGGTTCGTATCTGAGTTTATCAACGTTACGAAAAACGGGAGAAAAGGAAGAAAATGTAACACTTTAACAACAAAAGTCGAAGCTCAAGTCTCGCCGAGAAACTTTTCAATAAAAATTTACAGCGCAACAACGGCTCGTAAGAAAACGCTCGAGCGGCGGAAGTAAAAGGGCCGTCCCTTTTTTCGTCGACTCCAATTTCCGCGCTTTGCGTCCTGTCGATCCTTCGTCCTTTATTTTACGCGCGCAATCGAACGATGTTTCATTATCGCGCGTGCGCGTCGTAATGTAGTTGTTTTTAACGCGGAATGTTTAATCGAAAGGATGTAATAACACGGAGAGGTGACGGTTCCGAAGGAGGCCAGGTTTCCGCGGGGCAGGGCTCTCCGGCAGCGTCTTGTTCCGCGCGGGCGTAGTATAGAAGCAAACGGATGAGTGCACAGTTCGGTACCGAGTAATAAGTTAGTAATAATATTTTCACAATATCTCCCTTGGATTGGATGTTATTTCATTATATTTTATTGCTCGTCGCTATTACTTTGGCTCTCGGTTCCGCGGAGCCCCCGAGTAGGACTGCGGCTTTGTTTTATTATCCCCGGCCTTCGCTCGGGGAATTCACTCGCCGCGCTCATTATTGAGAGGTTTATTCTACTTTTAACCGATGGCGTATGGCTACACTCCTCGGTCATTGTCCATTTAAGCATGCCTTTTTTCCCTCCAGATCCCACTTGTTCGCGGCGCTTTATTTTCGATTCCCCCTCCCTCCCCCTCCTGCCCCCGCTTTCCCCGGCTTCCTTTACCGCGACTCGATTTTAATACCGAACTCGACTCGATCGTTCGACGCGAACTGACTTTCTAATTGATCCTTCAATTACGCGCAATTCACGTCCGCGCCGCGCGAGCCCGCCGTTTTGTGTATTATTTTTTCTCCTTACGTAATTCGCGTCTTATGCAAATATAAGCGTAATCGTTACGCCGCGTGTTAACGCGCTCGCGCGATGCGTCCTTTTTCAAACTTTTCCCTCCGATAAGCCTATTTTTTGTCCCCATTTCTTCTCACATTTTTTTCGCCGCGAAAAATGTTCGATCCATTGTTCGCGCGCGCGAATTAATTTCGATGGATGATTTCGCATGCGTTGGGAAAACGCTCGGAAACGAGTTTCTTGATAGTTCTAATCTCCCCTGGGAAGAGTTGCCGGCATTCAAGCCAATTTCGCGTGTTATATAAATTATTTTTTCATTCATTCGTTCAGTCCGTCACGCGCGAGGATCTCTAAATGCAAGATTTATTTAAATTGTATTGTCTTGTAATTACGGTGGGAGAATGGATTGAATTTAATTCACGATTACTCGAAGGCGAACGTCTGTTGGTGTTTATTTTTACGGGCGCACAATAACGCCGCCGGAATTTGTTTGCCGCCGTGCTTTATTACATGCGGAATTGCATCGCCCGCGATTAATTATTGTCGCCAGGGAAAAAATAATTAAACTACCAGTCGGGTCGTTTGTTAAACAATCAAGCATTATTCGTGTGAATAGGAAGAAATTTTGTAGGCCTCATCGGTGGCAATCGCGGCGCTTGGCTAATCGTAAATTTATTCTACATAAACAATCCGGATTCCTTTTTTCCCCCTCTATATTATCTGCCTATCTCAAATTCTTTTGCTTTCAAAAAATAAACAAAACTTGGCGCTCGAAGGCCGCTCGTCCGATCATTAAATATTTATAAAGATTGTTACCGAAGTTGGCGCAGAAATAAAAATTACCCCGACTATATATTTCCGAATGCAAATACGCGTTACCTTAACGGTATGAAACTGGATACAAACTGCATCTTGTTCAGATTTAAGAATGGAATAATAAACAAGGGAAAAAGGAGGAGTTTGAAGGAACGTCGTGATTGCATAGTTGATTTTTATAAAAGCGTTGTAAAAATATAAAGCCGGGTACCAAAGAATCGAAGGACGGCGGGGCTGGAGGGAGGGGGACGAGAGGAAGGGGAAGGGGGCGAGGAGAGGAAAGGGGGAGAGGGGGGAGAGGAGGAGGGAGGAGGCGGGAGGGGGAGGGAGTGGGGGGAGAGGAGAGGAGAGGGGGAGGATAGTAAGGGGGACAAGGAGGGGTGGAAGAGGGGCGGTGTGTGGGTGAGGGGTGGATGTTAGGAGGGGAGCGGGGGTGGGAGGAGGTGGTTGATGTGCGGGGGGTTGGGGGGGAGGGGGGGGGGGGGGGGGGTGGGGGGGGAGGGGTGAAAAGAGGATCGGCGGAAAAA
>JABFOV010000295.1:0-43424 GCA_022817685.1 Aradophagus sp. ZL-2020
CTAGCACTGTCCGTTATTGTTTTAATTAGAGCACGGCATATGTAATTGCTTGATATATAGTGGTACAGTAGATTTTTGTATGATAGAGTTATTAGTACGTCGGTTCAGTGTGAGGAGGGGAGACGAGGTAATTGCAATAAGAATAGCACATGGTTAACTGACTGAATGTTAACGGGTCAGTAGTATTGTTACTTGAGTGCCGAAGAGGACGTTAGAGCTGTGTGGCGCTTTTTAGCGGATTGTTTTTTCGGGCCCGAAGATTGGCAGTTTTTAAACTCCGGGCGTTTCAATCTCAAAGGTGCATTAAATAATATTCGTATAATATTATCGGGATGTTATGAGCCTAGGGGAGAGGGACCTTTGGGCTGCGGGATGCGAGCGCGTTATGGCCCTGGCACTTGTTGTTCTGTCCGGCCGAAAGAAACTCCCGCTGGGTGTTTTGCTGCGATCGACCAATCTCCGTGCGAGCCGGAGTGTCGATAGTATCTCGGCTCGCATGCCTCGGACGGCGGTCATCGCGGCACGACGCTCGCGAACTCACCCCTGCCAACGCTTGTCATGCTTCCGAGGCCGTGGCCATTTGTCCTATTATATCATGTTTTATTGTCGTTATACCGCAGCGCCGGCCTTTGTCCTTTTACCTTTTGTCTCGGCACTTTTGCCGGGCGTTAGCACGAAAAAAAAAGGGGGGATGCTGCTTTTGGACCATTTATTGATTCTGTTTCGTATGAATAGATGATGTTTGAAGGAATGAGTGATCTAGTTAATGTGAGTGGATCTGTTCAGAGTAATAATTTGACTTTTTGAGTTAAGTACTTGTTAGAATAGCTGCAGAAAGCATGTTCCTTTAGTCGTAAGTAGGTAATGCTTGAGTAAATGAGTACTTTACTTGCTATAAATGGACTTTTCTTTGTAAAAATATCCTGATTTGTTCAAGAACTGTCGGACTATTTACCGTCAGCAGATTCCATTTGCCGTAAGTAAATAATACTTAAAGAAGTGAGTAATTACCTTGTCTCAACTTAATTCCACTTAAGAAGTACGATAATTCATTTAAAAATCGTAACTTTACTTACTTTGAGTGGATTCTATTTGTCATGAAAAATTGTCACTTCAAGAAATAAATTCCCTACTTACTGCTAGCGAATGTTTCTTCATAAAAATATCCTGACACGTTCAAGAATCGTCGGACTACTTACCGTCAGCGGATTCCATTTGCCGTAAGCAAATGATACTTAAAGAAATGAGTACTGACCTTGTTTCAACTTAATTCCACTTAAGAAGTACGATAATTTATTTAAAATCGTAAGTTTACTTACTTTGAGCGGATTTTATTTGTCATGAAAAACTGCTACTTGAAGAATTGAATTCCCTACTTACTGAAAGCAGATTTTTTCCCCAAATAACATAAGTTATTGAGCGTAGTATATTTACTTACTGTAAACGTATTCCATTTACCTCTAGTAAAAGATAGTTGAAGAAATAAGCAGTCTGCTTACCAAAAATGGATCATAACTGAATGCACGTTCAAAGGAAGATAAAGTTTAGACTACAGACTTGATCAGAACCAAAAATAAAAGTTAACAAACAAAATATTGCATAAAGAGAATTTATTTCATTTATTTTTCGTCTTCATTTTTTTATTTCAATGTATTTATATTTATTCACCTACTCCGCAATTCCGCCTTAACGATGAATCAATTTTTATTGGCATGAAAGATTCCATTTGCCATTAAAACATACCATTCAATGGTATAAGAAACTCATTCGCCGCATTTAGGTTATTTTGGGGTGTAACATTTTTCAGTATAATATTTTTCAGTATAATATTTTTCAGAACATACAAGTGATTAAGAATTGATCCAACATTGATATAAATATTCTTTAAGTAGCCATCAATGTTGATTCAACGTTTAAATAAGGTTTATAGACCTCCTTAGGGACAGTAACGGAGAAACGCACACATTAAACGGCCAATGGCAATCAAATGATGGTTGATTATCCAACTGTAGTAATTAACAGCGTTCCAAGTCGTTCGAATTTCGCGGACCTTTTACCTCGTAGGTGAAACAACCGGTTTTACGCCACCCGGTAGCAGGTGCTGTTTACATGACTCATCGCCGTCGTTGTCGTTGACGTTGTCATCATCCACGTTGTCGCAGTCCGGGAATAGACAATCAAATAGTCGTTAACATGAATCAAACGTTCAGAAAAAGATTATCGAGTGACGAAATAATATCTCTATAAAATCTGTCTAGAGAACATGCATTAATTCTGTAATGTTTTCTTCGAAGACGCTAGACATCATTTTACATTTCTGAATGAAGTTAAATTTTTCTTGAAAATAATCTGATTGTTATGAGAAAATGATTTGATACAAACATTATGTATTATTAGTAATACATAGTATTTAAACCAAGTGGTACCAATATGAAAGTACGATTTCAAGCTCTATTTAATATTGGTACCAGTTGGTACCAATACCAACTGAAGCTTGGAATACTATTATCAAGTATGTTAGAATTGGTAAAAATGTTATATACTAGTACCAACTTATTTCGAATTCGTACTATCAATACTTTAATATTGGTACCAACTAGTACCAGCTTGTATCTTGACTAATGTAAACTGGTACCATTACTGGTGAACCTTGAAATGGTACACTCTCGTAAATTAATATTCACACAAATTAATACCAGCTTATATCAAATACAGTAAGTAAAGCTTAAAATCGTACCATCATATATAAAAATGTTGGTACCAACTGATACCATTTTGTACTTGATTGGTACTAGTTGATACTCAGTGGATTTGAGAGTGATACCATCTCATTTTTTAGTATTGGTACCAACTTGTATCGAGTATTATTACCAAATATAAAAAAAATATCAAACATAACAAATTGGTATAGAACTATTCCAGCTAGTACGAACTAATAATACATTTTGCGTACTAGTACCAACTTCTGTTTCTTTTATAATTATTATTATTTTTATTATTTTAAAGAGAAAGATTTTAAAAATACTTCATATATCAATCATTTGTTAATAACAAATTCTTAATTAATTGTTTCAGATACGAGTAACAGTTTTGGATAAGAACGATGTTGCTCCAACTTGGGGACCCGGACCATGGAAGTTTGACATTTCTGAAGACGCTCCACCAAATACCACCGTGACGATACTCAAAGCTTACGATCCCGATACGATTGGCACCTTGCAGTATTCCATAATACCTCATGCCAACTCAGCTGATGCGAAGTACTCGCAAGTTGAATTCGACAGTCCCTTTACTCTTGATTCAAGCACCGGTTATTTGCGTTTAGCCGGAGCATTAGACCGAGAGATCAAACCGAGATACATCCTAACGGTTAGAGCCAACGATGGTATTCAACATACGGACATCACTTTGACCATAGAGGTAATGTCGACAAATATTTATATTTTTAAAATTTTTTTTTTTTTTTTTTTTTTAAATAAAAAAGTGGCGCTTACTTTTTTGTATAATTTCTTTTTAGTATTTTAATGATTTCATTAAATTCACATGCACAATAATGTACAATAAAAAAATAATTATGAAGATGTCACACTGAATAGCAATGTTTGGATTTTGACCAATGACAGTGATAGACAGATGAAAATAACATAGAAAAATGAACGACAATAAGAATAGGATGATTATTACATCGGTAATGTAAAAATTTTCCGCAATTATGAAATATGACATCATCTCAAACCAAATTACTGAAAAAACATTCCCTCTAAGGGAACCGTCAATTTGACACGCAGCTAACTTCACGAACTGTAAATACAATCGTGGCGCTGTAGTAGCTTCAAAGCGAGACTTCTTTGCGATAAAATAACGTATATACTTATCAAATTTCGCTAAAAATTGATTCCGCACAATTTACGAACGATTTAAATTTAACGTAAACGTTAAAATCGTTCAAAATTTGCTTCGACACTAGCGCCACCATAGCACTTACGCTTCGTGAAGTTAGTTGATTGTCGAAGTGACGGTCCCCTGATGCCCCTCAATAGTCCCTAAAAAAAAAAATAACAACAAGGATGAGGAAGGGAATTACTCTAACGGCAAGTGTCAACGAAGTCAACTAATCGTTGTAGTCTCGGTGCGAAGACAATAGAAGGTGGCCGACGTTCATGGAATATTCATTGAATGTGGGACGTGGCCCTGGGTGATGTCCGAGAGCGCGCGATACGGGCCAATATTTCATTATGGACATTTGTAACAATTCGAGGTTATAAAAAGTAATGGCGGAGTTTTAACGAGCGGCCCCGGTAGTGCGTGGACCCGGCACGACGTGCAATCACAAAAATTGTCTTTATGACGTTTAATGGCTGGAATTCTTTTAAGGTCTACGTCCCTTCAGCATTGTCCGCTCTTTCGTTCGGTCTGTTAAAGGCAAAAGGAATGCCAATCCGATCATAGTTGGCTCCTTGGACCCATGAAAGCGTTCCACGCCGGACAGTTGTGGAATCCTCAACTCGCTTTTTTCCCCCTCATCCTCGATCCCTCCGTCCTTTCTGTCCTTTTTCATTCTTCGCCATATTTTTTCATCCTTTTTGATTATTGCTTTAGTTTCTTTTTCATTTCCACCCGTCTGTCCCGTACTTTTACTATGTCTCATTTCTTGTACCTTTATTTCTTCCTCTTCCTCCTCCTCCTCCTCCTCCTCCTCATCCTCAACCTTCGTTTTGTCTTCTCCGTCCTCTTCTTGTGCTCACTCAAAAATCGCCTCCTCCTTCGTCGGCGCGTTCCTTCACTCGCTTCAAATAATATATTTGTTGTTATCACTTTTCGCCGTTGAAAACCACGTGTAATTATTCCGAGTACCAAAGAACATACTTGTTCCTTCTTGTATGATAACGCTGTGATAGCATTGTATGATAACATTGTGATATCACTCGATGGTATCACTTTACTACTGCAGTGTGATGTCATTGTTATATCATATTGTGGTACCACTTCGATATTACGCCGTTGTCATTGTAATACTACATTTTGCTACCATTTCGATATCAGGCAATGATGTCATTGTGATACCACATTTTTGTACCGCTTTGATAACACGTGATGATGTAATTGTGATATTACATTTGACATCACTCAATATCTCGCAGTAATGTTTTTGTGATAGCACATTGTGTTATCACTGCGATATTGCAGTCATTTTCACATCACGGTAATATCAATTTCGTAATGGTATCACTGAAGAACAATAGGGATATCATGTACCAATGTTGTTGTTATGTATATATTTAAATGTTTGCTAACAATATAATTATATTCTAAAAGTGTGCACTACAGTGATGTCACTATTTGATATTCCGCGGATTTCAATGAAGTTCTTACTATACCAACATGATGATATCACAGTCACATATGGAGATATCATTGCGATACTTAGACTCATCCAATATAACTTACATTTTCAATATCTTTTTGATTACATGTATCCCAATGATATTGCCAAATCGATATAAATATCATTGATATCACAGTGATATTACATTAAACCTTGTATTTGGATTAACATCCGAGATGCATGTGATCGCAATAAACACAAAAGTCTACTTTTTAAATGTATCACAGGTTTTTCGCAACTGAAATTTTTTGGTATCTTAATCATCAAAGAAATTTCAACATGAGACACTCATTTTGAAAGTGATGTCACTACAATGTCACTGCGATATAATCGTCATTTTGAAAATTCCTATTGTCTTTCAAAATGTACGTCTAATCTTTTCCAAATATCACATAATATAAACCATAAGACCCATTAATCTTAATAATTATCTTAATAATTAATAATTACCTTCGATGCATCTTTGTTTATCAGAAAAAACTAAAGACCGAAACGAGTAAATGAAAACATGCATATTTGTATCTTTCGACAGGTCACCGATACGAATGACAATGCGCCAATATTTCAAGCGATGGTTTACTCGTTCGACGTTGCTGAAAACGTGCCACGAGGCAGTCAGGTCGGCCGAGTGGTAGCGACGGATTTAGATGCCGACGGACCCAACAGTCAATTAAGCTACGTTCTAATTTCCGACTGGGCCAACGACGTTTTCTCCCTTAATCCCAGTACCGGTGTTTTCACACTCACCGAAACCCTGGATTTCGAGCAAGTAGGTTTACTTAAATACATTTAAGTAGGACTTAAAGAAAGAAATCGTTCAAGTTGAGAAAAGGAAATGTTGCGTCGAGAAATGTTTACTTCGATTTGAAGACAATCGAATCATTGAATTGAGTTGAGAATTTTTAATTACAATAAATAAAAAAGTTGTAAAAATGTCTATTTACATTATTATTATTATTATTTTCTTAACAAGTTTTATAAGTAGAATGTTTTTCATTATATTTTATAATGATTTCTAAAAGTTTGACAATTTCGAAATTTGAAATTAAGTTTTTTCTTGCCGCACTCGAGAAAAAATGATTATGTTGGAATAATGAAAAAATGATATCGAGTTTTCAATTTTATACTGTAAAAACATGGTAAAAACAATTACGAATTGAGATAATGTTATCACAGACATAAAATAATTATGTTGACGTAGTTTTTTTTAAACATAAAAATACTTTTTTTATAAGAATATGAGATATCTAAACCGGCTGTGAAACAAAGATGGATAATGCTGAAATCTTGCGTCCCTTTTTACGCGTGGCATTACGTCGTTTTCGGCACGTTACATTAAAAAGTTCAATGGCTTAAAGTCAATTTTTATGTGCATGAAATTGGAACCGGAAAAGAAACGCACGAAACGTCGTACAATTTAGCTTCAATTAATTAAGTTGAAACCATCACAATAAGCCAGCCGTGCGAAAGGGGATACTAAATCACAAAAATTGTATTCAATTTCACGTTTGATTATTGTATTTTTTTTGTTCTCGACAATGTCAGTTTTTTGCAAAATCCCCTTTCCCTTTTTTTCATCACTTGTATGCTTTTTTATGATCTACTTTCTTTAAAAAATTCTAATTCCAATTGAAAAACCCTGTAACCGTTATTAGAATGTTAAAAAAATTCTTGGATGATTTTAGATATCTGTACAATACAAAATAATTTCTACGTTTCTAAAATTGTCTAACACTCATGAAAAAAAAAAAAAAAAAAATAAATAAATAAAAACTTAGAACGTGAGAAAACGACTTTAGATATCTTTTCATTTTAAAGTGTGTAACTCTGAACTCAAAATCTCCCAAAATAAAAATAAGTGTTTTCAAAACATAAAAAAAAAAAAAATTCAAGAAACAATAAAAACAAGTAACCAAAACGTTTATAAAACGTTCAAATTATGTAAAAAGAACTACTGCCCAAAATAACACAAAATTTTCCAAAATATTTTTAAAAATTATTTAAAACGTTACCCAGACGTGTAAAAAACGTTTACCAAAATCCTAAAACAATTACATAAACGTGAATTAAACGTTAAACGAACGTCGTAAAATCGCACGAGCGAACATTGATTCAAAGTTCAATTAACGTATAAAACGTTTACAAAGCCTTTCGAAAATTCGTATCTATTAAAACGTTCAATAAACGTCCACAACACGTTACTCCGTTGCAAAAGTTTACAATCCGCTGGGGAACATAAATAACAATACATCGCGATTTCGTGCCGAAATCTGTAATTTCTCATTTTATGACGGTCACACTTTAAGCTGGCTTAAAACGCCTATCTGGGTGTAACAATTAATCCTCCCTAAACTGTACGCGTCGCCGAACGAACAAGCAAGGGAGACGATGAAGAACAAAAAAAAAGCCGTCATTTAATAACAACTTACGTAGTAGTAGGTTCGGTGACTGCGCCAAAATGAACTACGCCTCTCACTCGACATGCTCAGTTGACACCCCCCCCCCTTCCTATTGCTTCCCTTTTTAACAGATGTTCACCGAGCTTCCGGTATTCCATTGCTGCAGACACTGCACGTGCAATGTCCTTTTGTCATCCTCACATGAACTTGAAATGCGCAATTATGAGACAAGTTTTTTTAGCCAGCCACCTTTCTTGTAATTAAATTCAACGTCCAATCAAGTGCAAGCGTTATGAACAATTACCATTTCTTCTGCTTCCTATGTTACGTATTATCATGTTTCCTCTTTTTTATCTAATTCAATTATTAGCAAGCATTTCTCCTTTTTTTTTACTTTTTGTAATGAAGTCTAGTAGAATTTTTGTTGTTGATACGTGTATTTAATTTTTTTAACATTGTAGCAACGAATTAATTCACAGAGACGTCAAATCAACCTCGTTTCAACGTTGTCATAACTTCGTCAAAATAAGTGTAGGGCACGTCAAATTTGTAATGATATTTTTTTAGCATTCATGCTTTATTGTTGACTCAATGTTGAATCAACGTTAAGTAAACGTTAAAACAACGGGTGTATGTTCGGAAAGTCGAATCAGCATAAAATCAAACCCATTAATACAAATTTATGAAAATGACAACTTTATAAGAAGATTTTTCAAACGTGCCATTTGCGTTAAGTGCCAATGTTTAATCAACGTTGATACGACGAATGTGCACTCATTCAACGTAACTGAATCAATTATTCCAACATTAACTCAACGTACACGTCTTTTTAAATTAATATTACACGAATAAACCTCTTGCGGTGAGTAGAATTTAAAGTTTCACTGATAAAGAAATACCTTTCAACGATACGCGCGTACTTTGCAACGATAGTTTTAAAGTGCTCGGAGGAAAATAAATTTCGTCGAGTGCGCGCATCGCCGATCGCGCACTGTCGCGCTGTTGAAAGTGGCATAAAAACGTCACGGATTTATGGAAAGGATGAAAATTTATGATCCGTCCAAAAGTTTGCAACCACGCATTTCGCCGGTCGCGCCATGAATACGTAAACGTTTCCTTTTTTCAGCGAAACTAAACGTCTAAACTGTATCTTCGGTCACGAAACTAGTCGCCCGGAATCATTACCTGACTCGTAATCGACCTCCTGAACTCTATACTTAACGATTTTACAAGGACCGATTTTCGGTGCGCGGCGCTATGTTATTTTTGCGTTTCCACTGCCGCCGCCACCGTTGCCCCCCACCCCCCCCCTTCACCCCAGTCCCGAACGTCCGATAATCATATCTCGGCGGCTATTTGAAATGGCGTTTAGACTGATGAAGGGTTCTATAAACGGTGGCCTTTTCTTTCGCTTTCGCTGTCCTCCTCTCCTTTCCCAAACCTGATAACTATGCGCCACCTGAGCCTCGGTTCATTCGATCGAATTCTCGTGAATTCATTACACCTTAGTTAGAATCGCCGGTCTAGGTATCAATTTTTTTTTGCATTGAAACTCATTTAATGCAGTCAGATATCGTTGAATACGAGGATTTTCTACGTTATACTTTATTTCAACATTCTTTCAACGTCAGCCAGAATCTTTCGTTTCAGTATCAATTTTTTCACATTAGACAGTATTTAATGCAGTTAGTAATGGGAGAATAGAAGAGATTCGTTTATTTTACATTAATTCAACGTTGATTCAAAGTTACGTGTAATCTTCGATCTATGTATAAATTACTAATAATCTCTGGTGTAGGCATAAATCTCTTTTTGCGTTAGACATCGTTCGGAAAAATTACTTAATATTAAACCTTAATTCAATGTTGTTTCAACTTCAATTGAAATTCTTTGAGTGGATATCAATATTTTTCTCTCGTTAGAATTTATTTAATGCAGTTAGATATGATTGAATGGTAGAGTTTCGTGGATAACCCATTAATTCAACGTTGATTCAATGTAAAGTAGAATTTTTTGTCTACATAGCAATCGTTTTTTACATTGGAACTTATTTAACGCGTAGAGTATACATTATATTAACGCTGATTGAACGTTAAGCAAAATTATTGTTTAATTAGCAATCGTGTTACAATTTGCTTAATACAAGTGTATTATGTCTGATAAAAAAATTTCGTTTATCAAACATTTATCAAACGTTGATTCAACGTTACTAAATATCCCTTGTTTACCAATCAATAATTTCTCACCTTCGAATTGATTTAATGAAATTTTGATATCGTTGAATGAAAGAATACCTTATAATCAACATTGATTCGACGTTAATTCCACGTTACTTAGAATCTATTTGAGTATCAATCTCCTTTTCGCAATAGCATTTATTTAATACAATTTAATACAAATCAATACAATTAAATATCATTAAGTAAAAAAATTTCGTCGGTTCAACATTGATGCAACGTTTCTTTGATTTGCTTGCCAAGATATTTGATTTATTTAATATTCGATTTAAGTACTTACTTTTCAATTCTTTTTTATTTCTTTTCCAGGTTCAACATTACATCTTAGTGGTCCAGGCCACAGATGCTGGCAATCCCGCGCTTTCCTCAACTGTCACAGTGTATTGCAACGTCGTCGATCTCAACGATAATGCTCCAATTTTCGAACCCGGACCGCACGCAGCCGATGTGATGGAGAACGTTACAATCGGTAGCCCGGTGATCGCCGTGACCGCCCAGGATCTCGATTCGACGGAAAATGGTCACGTTCGTTATGAGATCATAAGCGGCGATGATGACCGACACTTGAGTATCGCACCAAATGGCACAGTTTACACTAACAAGCTTTTAGACCGCGAGACGAAAGCTATGTACACTTTGGTCATTCGAGCGACGGACAATCCCGTGCCTCCAGTCAGACCAATGACATCGACTGTTCAGGTACATAAAATAAAAAAAACAGGTCAATGTATGGGTTCATTAATTCAGCATCGAGTCAATATTCAAATGTATGATTTATTAATATTGAAAACAAATATGATATTGATTTAATATCGTAAATAATATAAAAGTTCATCGGTTCAATATTGAGTCAATATTCGAATGTATGATTCATCAATATTGGAAACAAATATGATATTGATTCAGCATCGTTAATAATATAAAAGTTCATCGATTCGATATTGAGTCAATATGTGTAAATATCTGATTTATCAATATCAGACATGTATTTGATTTTATTTTGATATTGATATTGGTTCAAAAGTTAGTTGATTCAATATTGAGTTAATATGCGTAAATATCTGATTTGTCAATATTGAAAACATATTTGATTCAATATCGTTGATAATATAAAAGTTCATCAATTCAATATTGAGTCAATGTAAGTAAATACCTGATTCATCAATATCAGACATATATTTAATGTTGTTTTGATATGTATATTGGTTAAAAAATTTATTGATTCAATATCAACCCGATGCGCGAGTATTCGATTCTTCTATATCAAACACAAATGAAATACTAATTTAATAATGATACTATCATATAAATTTATTATTTCAATAATGTATCACTATATAAATATCTAGTCTATCGATATCAATTTGACATCGATACCGTCAACATCAATTCATTGATGAATAATCACCAATATCAAAGTCAATATCAAATTTAAATTAAGTTCTCTTGAATATTGAGTCAATATTGATTCAATATGATCATTCAATATCGAACCGATGTCGCTATCAATAACCAATTGCTTTAAATGCAGTGGTCTTTCACATATTAATTCAATATTGACTTCATACCAGTGGCAACAGTAAATCAATATTAGTAATCAATATTGAATTTCTGTACAAGTTCCCTGAGAAGAGATAACGTATTTTTAAATTCTTTTCATCACTCTCGGGGGGGACATAAACAAAAATTCAATAATGACAGTATTTTATCAATATTCAGTCAATGTCTTTTTTTTCAATTTTCAAAAAAACTATATATAAAAAAAATGAATGTATTGCAGGTGACCATAGTACTCCTAGACGTTAATGACTCGGCACCCGAATTTATCACTCCAAACCAAACTTCCATCGTCGAAAACGCCTCGGTCAACACACTGGTAATGGCAATCAAAGCCGTTGATAAGGACGAAGGACGCAATGGTTACGTGGAATACTCGCTGGATAGCAAAGATTTGCCCTTTACTTTGGGAACGGTCGATGGTCTTCTGCGAGTGTCTGGACCACTCGACCGCGAGCGGCGTTCCAATTACACCCTCGAAGTCACTGCCCGGGATAAAGGCGAACCGTCCAAGTCCAGCTCCACGACTGTCACCGTTATCATCCTCGACGAGAATGATAACTCGCCGGTTTTCGATCCCAGACAATACTCCACCACCGTTGCGGAAAACGCTAGTATCGGTGCGAGCGTTCTACAGGTTCGCGAAAATTGATATCTCGATCATTAGTTTTTTATTTTTGCAAAATGAAATCGGTAAAAATTATTGATAATTATTGATAGTTTGAACGATTTCTTGATAATTAATTATAATAATGATAATGATAATGATAATGATAATGATAATGATTATGATAATGAATGTTGACTCATGAAAGTTGAAATAAAATTGATTCAATCTTGAGTTATCAACACTGAGAAAGAAATTATAAAAATACTTTGCTTTAATTCTCAAGAAACACGTTTAAAAATTCAATATTGACGAAAAATTAATTAAGTGGTCATTGAATAAAAGTCAACATCAAGGTTTATCCAAAAGTTACTTCAACATATATTCAAGGTTAATCAAACGTTTATCCAAAGTTCATTCAAAATTCCAATGTATTCATGGACAAATACGTTTCTTCCAATAACTTTAAAAATTAGGAAATAAAAAAATCATATATCATTTTCTGGTCTTCTTCTATCAGATATCAGCAATGGATCGAGACGAAGGGGTGAACGGACGAGTGCGCTACAGTATTGCGATGGGCGACGAGAACCGAGATCTGACGATATCCGAGGACGGTGGGGTAATAAGGGTTGCGAAAAACCTGAATTACGAGCGCAAATCTCGATACCGTTTGACTGTGCTCGGGGAAGACTGTGCCTCGGAAGTCGGCGGTACCACGCGAACTGACACCGCCGAGGTGATAATCACCGTTCTGGACATCAACGACAACGCGCCCGTTTTCCTCGACTCGCCTTACTTGGCGCACGTTATGGAAAACGTGATGCCACATAATGGATTTATTATGCAGGTAATATATTTTTTACTTAACAAATTCAAAATGCTCAGATGAAATATAATTTTATACGTTGATTCAACGTTGTTTCAACATTAGTTGAATGATATAACGGAAAGAAGTTGATATCGATAATAATAGTTTCTGTTATCGTTGACCATAAATTTAATTAATATTTACTGAGTGAATGAATCAAGACGTAATTTTGATTTGATTAACTATTAACTACAATGAGAAAAGATATCTAAGTGGATTAATCAGCATTTAGGGTCAATCCGGGCTGCTTTATTCGCTAGTTGAATTAATTAACTAGTATAATAAATTACTTTGAATAGCTGATGGATTAACTTATTAATTAATTATATGGATTAGCTATTAATTAATTATATGATAGTTAATTCAACAAAAAGAAATAAATTTAACTAATTTTTTCAACACATTTAGTTAATGTAAAAAATTACAGTTCTGTCAGTGTACACTGAGAAAACCATATTGTAACCACCACAATATATATTGCAACGTGCACAATTTCATATAGTAAACTGTTTACGATATCATATCATAACTTTAGCCAATGACGTTGCTCGATTGCTTTATTTCGACCAATAACCACGCTGGAAATTTTACAATCCATATTGTGCGATATAGTTTTCTCGGTGTATAACAATATCAAATTCAGATCAATGTTACTTCAATGTCAAACATTATTTCAACTTTATTTCAACGTCATATCAACATACGTTTATTCCTTTAACAATGAGCATTAAAAAAAGTATTTTCTCTATCTTCCATTCTCGAATCAATTGTATTTTAAATCATCACTGAATTCACCTCGCATTTTCATAAACTCGAATTCAAGCGCATACGAAACGAACGGTAATTTAAGGTTGAATAAAAGTTGAAATCACGTTATCGTCCCTGTAGAAGTAAACGACACTTTTAAGAAGGTCGTTAACTGCCGACAATAAAGGAAGCGCGCACTTTAAACGAGGAATTATTTCATAATGTCTAGGTGAATGCCTATGACGCGGACACGCCGCCTTACAACGACCAAGTGAGGTATTTCTTGAAAGAGGGGGACACCGATCTTTTTCGAATAAACGCCAGCACCGGCGAGATCTTTTTACTGCGGCCACTGGACAGGGAACTGGTATCCGAGTACACTCTCACCCTCGTCGCGATGGATACCGGTAAGTGTTCCTCATTATGTTCTATTTCTACGCCACACGTCGCGTACGACTGCTGTAATTAATTTATTCGACGTCGAAAACCGCAAGCGAGCGTTGACGATACGATCAACCGCCAACGCGGAAGGTATACCCGAGTTTTGACGCCTTTCTCGACATTGTTTTTTTTCTACGTTGCGAGTTTTTCCTTCTTCTAATTTTTATCTTTTATTTCTTTTCTATAACTATTTTGGTAATTTATCGTTGGTCTCCATCAGGAACAAATTTTTGAATGAATCAACGTTAATGTAACTAACATTGAGTCCATTTAACATACTTTGCCAATGTAAAATCAACATTGATCAAAAGCTGAGTCAGCATTTAATTCATGTTGATGTTATATACATTAGTCGAAAGTTGTTTTAATTAACATTGTGTCAGTTCAATCAAATGTTGAGTCAACATTTGATTAATATTGATACATGTTGAATCAACATTAGCTAAAAATTGTTTTAATCAACGTTATGCTAATTCAACATATTTTGTCAATGTAAATGTAACATGGATCAAATGTTGAGTCAACATTTGATTAATACTGACGTATGTTGAATCATCTTTAAAAAATTGTTTCAATTGACATTATGTTAATTTAACATATTACCATCAACATTATGTCACTTTAACATATTACCAACAACATTATCTTAATTTAATATATTTTGCTAATGTAAGTTAAAGATGGGTCAAATGTTGAGTCAGCATTTGATTAATACTGATGTATGTTGAATCAACATTAAAAAATGGTTTCAATCAGCATTATGTTATTTCAACATATTATACCAACGTAAATTTAACATGGATCAAATGTTGAGTCAACATTTGATTAATGTTGATTTGACAATATATACATGTTGGATCAACATTAGTCACATGTTGTCTTAATGATAATGAATATTTTTGTTAATGTCATTTGAGTGATCAATATTGTACAATCTTCGATGAATCATCATTAATGTGTTCAATAAATATCTATTTGGTTTTAATTAATTAATGAAAAATCACCGATGATACTCTACTTCACTAACATTAAATGATTAATGTACTTAAGCATTTCAATATCAACAATCCATTAACTTCAATCTTATGAACTTTCAAGATTGTATTTTACATTGATTCAATAACTTCACATCGTCTTATCAACATTAAATCAAGAATCATTCAATAAAAATCATTTGATTAATTGATTGAATTATATGTTGATTCGCTTCGATTAGTCAAACAAAAATAAATAAAAAAAATACAAAAAAATGAAAAAACAGATAAAAATTCTAGACTGATTGGCAGTAACTAAAGAACTGAGCAAGAAAATGTTGCGTGCGTTCGATAAAGTAAGCGAAAGGTACAGGTACGAAGACAGTTCTGTTTGGCCGAGTCCTCAAGTCACTCGAACGGCGAACCGAGATTATCTGCGCATCAAACCTCGCGGCGACCGATACGAGTTCTCGTATTATTCTTTGCGCTCGATTGCGAGCGATGGGTTATAAGCAGCGTGCGTTTTCGATTAAAACGTGCAACGGTGCTCGGTATCTTGGGCTTGATCGCGACGACCATTGCTGCCACCTTTTCATCTAACGCACTTTACTTTGCTCCGTACTATATACATTTTTTTCTTCGTCTTCTTTGTTAAGAAACGACGACGGTTTTCGAAAAATTTTGTCTCGATCGTACTACTTTTACTACTCTATTATATATTTTACTACTCTATCTATACTTTTACTCGTACTACATTACTACATTAAATTTTTCAATGTACTACATTACTACATGTCTACACTTACGATAGTACACTGGTACATACGTGATGCTAGTTTGCTAAATTGCTACTTTATTACATTATAACAGTATTATATTCATTACACTGTAAAAAAAAGAATGTAAAGTTACATTAGATATCATGTAAAATTACAATAAAAGTGTAAAAGCTAACGAATGAAATCGCTGCTTTTCAGAAGGAGCGATTTCATTCGTTAGCTTTTACATTTTTATTGTAATTTTACGTGATATGTAGTGTAATTTTACATTCCTTTTCTACGGTATATATTATGATATTACAATTCTACATTCACAGTACTGAAGTATTGCATGCCTACTTCATTACATAACGACATTTTTACATTACTACATTGTTACATTATTACATTATTACATTGACAATACTACATTACTACAATTCTACTTTTACTGTACTAGATTACTAGATTTATTGTATGTATTGCTTTAATAAATTACTGCATTATTACATGATTGCAATACTACATTCACTATACTACGTTACTATAATACTACATTCACTATACTACGTTACTACAATACTATATTCACTGTACTACATTTCTACTTATCTAGATTTATTCCAGTACCTTGATACTACAGTATTACATTATTATACTACTACTTTGTCACATTGGTATATACTACTACACTTACTGTACTACGTAACTACATCTTTAGATTTGTTATACTATTTCACTACGTTGCTATATTACTGTATTCACTATATCAGGATACTACAATTCTACATTCACTATACTACGTTACTACAATTCCACATTCACTACACTATATTACTACAATTCTACATTCGCTGTACTACATGTCTAGATTTATTTAACTACCTCACTACTACATTATTATATTACTATATTTCTGCACTCACTATACAACGCAACTAAATGTCCAGATTCGTTGCACTGCTTTACTACATTACTATAATTTTTAACTACATTTTTAAAATTTTTTGATTAACGATCAAATCAAGCACCAAAATCCTCATACAGTCGATAATATATATAAATATTTAAACACATTTAATCATTCAACATAAAATGACAGTTAATAATATAAAATAACTGCAGTTCAATGGACTTTCGTACTGTTTCATTCAAGACAGTTATTATTTTATCAAAAGAACATTGAGTGTTGCAGGATGTGATTATTTATTTAATCACAGTGCATCGGTCGTAATTGCTGAAGTATCATGTCTATTCGAGTGTAGTATTAAAGTGATTAGTTCACTATCGCGTATTTCAAACGAAACTTAGTCATCAATTTTCATACTGAATTTTATTATAAAATTTTACAGCATTTTTTTTCATGCGGAAACTTTCATTTTGGAAAGCCACTTTTAATTTAAAAAAACTTTGACTTTGAATTTCAAATTAAAAGTGAAATAATTATAAGATTATTTAGACCGAAGACCAATAAAATCGGCAATTTAATTAATCAATCACAAAAATCAATTCGGATAATTTAAATCTCAGATTAAACTGTTGTGTCAACAGGTCTTACTGCTACATTTACACTCTTTATGTGACATTCAATTACACTCGAACCCATGTAAAAATTTATATATGTGACATATATGTCACATATATGCTACATATATGGTTGTCATATATGTTAACATATATATTGAGACATGCATATATGTCGCATATATGTCTCCATATATGTGACATATATGAAGACATATATGTTATATATATGTTTCGCAAACCATATATGTGACTTATATGTCGCATATATGCAACATATATGTCACATATATGTTCATTTTTACCTGAGAAACTCTCACTTTCTGACTTCTTTTTTTTTATTTTTTGGCACCTAAGTCATTTAAGTTCATACACCCAATGTTATCAATTTTTGTTTACTACTCGGGGGTAGCGATGTTTCAAAAAAGAAAAATATCAATATTTGACAGTATCGATATTTAACAAAATTAATATCGATATTATATTTATCGATATTTCGATATTGCTTTATTTTATTCATTAAATTCAATGCGATATTGAATATTTTTAATCGTAAATCTTTTATGAAATTATATACAATATACATAAGTAATATAATGTATAATAAAAATTGTTAAATTTAATTTTAAATCATGTATATTATTTATTATTACATTACTTTCAATATTTCATATATTATATTGAAATATGTCACTATTTGTACTTAATTAACAGAATATCAAATTTCGATACCTTGAAAAGGATATCGATATTTTAAAGCAAAATATCGATGTTTTTAATACGATATCGAACATCCCCACTCGGGGGGCGCAAACACTTTCATTTTTTGACTAATGCATTGCGCAACCTTTACACGCATGTATCTCGTGATTCGTGCGCATGATAGGTTATGTTTCAATTATTATTTAAACTTCCCGCCAAAAGTATCGGTTATACCAATATTTCCGGTATGACAGTTAAAAAATCAGAGCGGAATACGTCAAAAAAAAACAGCTTGTCTAAAAAAGGGAGCTTGGAGTGTAATATGAAATTACCTAATATTTTTCAGCACAAAGCTGAAACTTATAAAAAAGTGATCTACGATTTGTCACGGTTCGCGCTTTGTTCTATGTAAATACCCATGACCAGGGAAAGTAAAGCGTAAACAGCGAAAAAATACTCGTAATGTACGTAATCGACGGACATGCTTTGGTAAGAATCTTCAGCGCGTGAAATGTAATAATGCTGTATCGAGCTTGTATCAAAGTGTAGGTGACGGAGCATGAACGCAGTTAACGCGTTAATGTAACGCAGTAAGGCCTGTTTAACGACTCATCGATTTCAATTGTTTCAAGTTAGATTATGAACAATGATGTCTAGGTTGAAATTGATTGATTTAGTATTGGTCGATATAAGAGATGGATGATCTGATAGGGGCAAACTCTGATTCAATATTGTAATACGAATTTTTTTTTTTTTTACTCAATATCAGAGAAGGTCTTCATTTGATACTGGAAAATGCTCATCTTCTATCTTCTTTTTTTATATTTTTATTTGTTTTTATTTACATTTGTATTTTTGTTTAGATAAGTAGCTAACTTAAATGAGTTCCTACTTAGAAAAGTTTTAATTCTCTTTAAGTTATTTAACTAAGTTCCTACTTAGATAAGTTACTAGTTTGAATGAGTTCCCACTTTAATATCTTTTTAACTTATGTAAGTTCTTACTTAGATCAGTTTTTAACTCATGTTAGTTCCTATCTTAGATAAGCTACTAACTTAAATGAGTTCCTACTTTAATATCTTTTTAACTAATGTACGTTCTTACTTAAACAAGTTTTTAACTCATGTAAGTTTCTAGCTTAGATAAGTTAGTAGTTTGAATAAGTTCCCACTTTAATATCTTTTTAACTTATGTAAGTTCTTACTTAGATAAGTTTTTAACTCATGTAAGTTCCTACCCAGTCAACATTGAATTTCACAATCAACTCACAGTGAATTCAATTCTGGGTAGCTTAGATAAGTTACTGATTTAAATGAGTTCCTACTTAGATAAGTAGCTAACTTAAATGAGTTCCGACTTAGATAAGTTGCTAACTTAAAGGAGTTCCTACTTAGATAAGTGTTTAACTCATGTAAGTTCCTAGCTTAAATAAGTTATCAACTTATATGACTTACTGACTTACACAAATTCTTAACTCAGATAAATTCTCATAGGACTGATGATTTGATCAAATCAAAACTACATAGAAACCTAAATAAGTTCCTAGATAGGTCCTTACCATTCCAACTAGATTCTTATGTCACAATGATTTCACCTTAAAATAGTATATTTACTAATTTCTATCAAATTAATTTATTTCAGGGTCGCCACCGCTGACCGGTTCCGGCAGTATAAAAATCATTGTCTTGGATGTCAACGACCACAATCCCGAATTCTCGAGACAAGAATATAAAGCTTTTGTAACGGAAAACTCTCCGAATGGTACTTGGGTAGCTAATCCAATTGCGGTTGATAAAGACGAAGGGGTGAATGCTAAAATTCGGTTAGTACTTTTTACGTCTTTTTCTTTCTTTTCCTGCTAAAAAGTCATCTCATAAAAACTCAATCTCATTCAGAACTTATGTGAGAAATCTCATGAGAATTCACGTAAGTTCTCGCATGAGATTTTCTCACATGCGTGTTCATATGAATTGTCACATGAGTTTTCACTTACGTTTTCGTATGAGATTTTCTCACATGAAAATTCACGTGAATTCTCATATGAGTTTTCATGATTTCTCAAATGAAAACTTTTTATACAATATTTTCTCAAGTAAGAAATTACCTACGTTCTCATACGAGATTTTCTCATATGAGAAATTACCTGAGTTCTCATATGAGGAATTACATAAGTTCTCATACGATATTTTCTCATGTGAAAAATTAAACAAGTTCTCATACAAGATTTTCTCATATGATAAATTACATAAATTCTCATACGGGATTTTCTCATATGAAAAATTACATAAACTCTTATACGAGATTTTCTCACGTGACCTTTCACACAATTTGATGTAAATTCTCTCATGAGATTTCCTCACATGAGAAATCACATGAGTTCTCATATGAGTTTTGTTGTGATCTCACATAAATTTTCACGTAAGTTCTCGAATGAAATTTTTTTATATTTCTTATAAAGACATTTTCTCATATGAGTCATCATGTGAGATCTCATACGAGATTTTTTATCAAGTTTTTTTGTTTTACTTTTCCTTTAATATTTCCAATTTAAAAACACCTTAATTGTTGTTATTTCAGTTATAGTTTGCTGGGTGAGAAGGCAGAAAGGTTTGATGTAAATCCGGAAACTGGAGAAATCCTAACGACCGAACCGCTTGACAGAGAAGAAAATGCAATTTATCATTTGACTTTGGTGGCACAAGATTCAAGTTTGACCGAGCCGCACGCGTCAGCGGTTAATTTGACGATATTTGTCCGTGATTTGAACGACAATGAACCTGTGTTCTCGAATTCACGATACACGGCTTATGTTCCTGACGGCACGAAAGCTGGTTAGCTAAAAACTATAGACAATTTTCAATTATATTTCAAATTTTCGCTTCAACGACTTTTGATTTTTCATAGAATTGTCATGTTTTTAACGTCTTGCAAATTCGCATTAAAAATTATAGTTGGCGATTATGAAATTGGACGTTAAAAATAAAAATGAAAAATTAATCTATTTATTTATCATTCCCATAAACAATTTTCTATTAAATAATATTAAACCTAATATATAAAATCTCTTTCGATTTTATCTATTAAATTTTTTTCTTATTGATAGAATTAAAAAAAAAATGATAATTAAAAACCTTTAAAAGTTATATACAATTCAAGTTTTTGTCTTACTTTAAATTCCACCTTAACTTATCAGTATTTTAAATCAAATACAATCAAAAAACCCAATTAAATCCAATTGAAAAAAATGCAATAGCTTAATCAATGTCACTTATTTCAGGTGATTTTGTATTTGGTGCAAAAGCCGTCGACGAGGACGATGGCGAAAATGCTCGTATAAAGTATCAGCTTGACGGCGAAGACGCTGACCGTTTTGTCATCGACGTTAACAACGGCGTGATTCGCGCCAGCAGGGATCTTGCGAGCAAAAGTGTCTACCACCTCAAGATCCAAGCCTCTGACTGTGGTGCAGTGTCGAAGTCCGTTAACGCGGAATTAGTAATTCATCTGTGGGAAAGACAATTGTTTCCAAGCTTTCGACCGTCCATTAATACCAAATTCACTCTCCCGGAAGACGTTCCACAAGGGCGCATTATAACGACACTGAGCGCGACACCGAAAGTCGGCTCTGTCAGCAGTTTGGTATTTGGAATGGCCGGTGGAAACGTCGGCGATGCTTTGAAAATCGATCCTCACACCGGAGAAGTAATTATCCATTGATCATTTAATTAGCAAACGTTGTAATGTATACATTAAAATTGTTTTTAATTACATTTAAATACAATAATTTAGGACGTGATTAGCATTTAAGCTAAAGTTGAAAATTTATTTGTATTTTTAATTGTAGTTGAAAAATTAGTTAAAATTAGATCAAACTGATATAATCACTAAAAGAATCATAAGAAGTAGATCATACAGTTGATAAAAAATTATGTTAACGTTGCATATATATTTTGTTAATTTTAAGTCGCTTGTATCAAAGTTATAAGTTTGCACAGAAAGAGAAATCGGAGAAATTAAGAAAAGATATGGTATACAAATTTAGTCTACCATGATACTATATAATATTAGTTAGAAAAATGTAGGAAAAGAAGTCTGTACGTTAATAAAAAAATAGTTTTACCAATTTGGTATCTACTCTGTAATAACTATGTTGCTGAAAGTCTATACACCAATTTGGTGCAGAGTTCTTGCAAAAATAGGCATAAAGTACGCCAAGTTCGACTATGTCGTTGCTTAAATCTGCATTTGCAAGATGATTATACCGATCTGACATAAACTTTTAGCGATATTGATATCCAAAGTGGGCTGCCAAGGTATGACTTTTTGTACAAATACAATATAATGCTTGATACTCTTATGTCAAATGAAGTTGTATGTTTTATGTCAAATGAATTTTCAATCTTTTTATAAAAAAAAAATGTAGACTTTATATATATATATATATATATATAAAATGTTTTATTGAATTAGTACAATAAGCGTATTTACTTAATTTGTCTGATTTTTCTTTCCCTGAGCTTCAGTTCAAAATATGATCTAATATCATACAATATGATCTAATATCATATTTTAATAAAATACTTTGATTGAGTGCTTAAAAATTAATGTATATTAACTAGATGTGTACTTTATTTTATTTAAATGATAATCATTGACTAATAGAACAATTTTAAATGAATTATAGCTATCCGTTGCTTCTGGTTTCGATTACGAAGCGACACCACATTATGAGGCCTGGGTTGAAGTTCGTGACTCCGGAACACCTCCTTTGAAAAGCGTCGTTCAACTTCTGGTCAACGTTACCGACGCAAACGATAATCCTCCAACGATGGAGTCTGCGATTTACAATGCTTCAGTAATCGAAGAAGAATATCCACCATTATACGTAACGAAGGTCACGGCAAAAGATGCTGATTCTGGAGAAAATGGACAGATCACGTACTACTTGCTTGATAGCTTTGATAACAGCTTCACAATCGATGAAAATACTGGAGAAATTAATACTAACACGCGGTTGGATAGAGAAGAGGTACATTTTTTTTTCATTCTTCATTACCAGAATAATAATAATAATAGTAATAATAAAGATTCGGTTAAATCACAATTAAGTATGAAAGAACTACATTCTTGATCTATTAATTTGTCAAAATGAATCTGTACTAATTCACTGATCGTTAAACAAACATCTTTCACGATACCAATATATTTTGTTTATTTATATTTTATTTTTTTTAGTTTATTGATAAATGTTAAACATTTGAACAAATAATAATTTGTTATAAGTGCTTTATTGTTTCAAAACATTTTAATCTCTTGATTTCTTATGAAATCTATTAAAAATTCACAGATGTCGTCATACGAACTAATAGTCGAAGCCAGAGACCAGGGTGAGCCAAGATTAACCGGAACGGCGACCGTTCTGGTGACAGTCCTCGACAAAAACGACAACCCACCCCGCTTCACGCGTCTGTTCAGCGTCAACGTCACCGAAAACTCCGAGATCGGCTCGTTCGTCGTCAGAATCACCAGCAGTGACCTCGACATCGGTTCGAACGCCAACGTCACGTACAGCCTGAGTGAAAATCCGGAGGAAAAATTTGCCATTGACCCGATTTCCGGCAACGTCACCGTCGCCGGACAACTGGACCGCGAGGAACAGGATGAGTACATCCTCAAGGTGGTCGCTGCAGATGGCGCTTGGGCTCCGAAAACCACTTTGACCATCACGATCCAAGATCAAAACGACAACCCACCCGAATTCGAGCGCGAATCTTATCACTTCCATTTTCCAGAGCTGCAACGCAAGATGGCGTACGTGGGCCAGGTCAATGCCTTCGACCGGGACAAACAAGGTCCCAATTCTGTCATCTCTTACGCTCTTCTACAACCATCCGATTTGTTCACAATAGACCCAGCAACTGGCGACATCTTTTGCAAGACGAGTATCAGGTACAAACACACGCATCGACTGTTTTCCCCGGAGAACGTTTACTCGTTAACCGTCCTGGCGACGGACAACGGTAAGCCACCTTTGACGTCGAAAATGGACGTCTTCGTGAGTATCGTCGACGCCAACAATAATGCTCCAGTGTTCGAGCAGAGGAACTACCTATATGCTGTTCCGGAAAATTATCAAGTTGCCAAGAGGATTATCCAATTGACCGCTAATGACCAGGACTTTGGCGTTAATGCGGAAATAGAGTATTCGTTGAGCGGGGGAAATGGTACCGAGTTTATTTCCATCGAACCGGAAACTGGTTGGTTGTTGGTTAACAAGTCGTTATCGAACGTCGACATTGGAACACCTTTAATTCTGAATGTCAGGGCGACGGACCGTGGGGTACCACCCAGAAAAGACCAAGTTTTAGTAACTTTAGTTGTTTCCGGGGAGAATAAGCATGAGCCAATGTTCGCAGCTGTGAGTTACCAGGTTCGAGTTCCGGAAAATGAGCCGGTAAATACTACTATCTTGACGGTTAATGCGGTGGACCAAGATAGTGGTCCGAATGGTATGGTTAGATATAGGATATCTTCCGGGAACAGGGAATTCGCTATTCATCCGGTCACAGGAGCGATTACTATTTTGGAACCGTTGGATTATGACAAGGTCCAGGAATACCGGTTGAATATCACGGCCACAGATTTGGCTTTCCAGCCGAAACACGCGGTCGCGACTTTGACGGTAAATGTTTCGGATATCAATGATAATCCGCCGACGTTTAATCAGACTTTGTATGAGGCGTATCTACCGGAGAATTCTCCGGCAGGTGGTACTGTGTTTCAAGTCGAGGCTAAAGATATTGATAGTCCTAAGTACGCGGTGATTCATTATAAAATTATTGGTGGTTCCGGGAAGGACCATTTCAGGATCGAAAAGTATTCCGGGGTCATTAGTTCAAAGACGAGTTTTAATTATGAGGAGGAGAATGAATATACGCTGGATATCGTCGCTGCGAATCCAGATTCCAATCCGCAGATGGTTGGGTTTACTACAGTGTTGGTGCATATTACTGGAATTAATGAGTTTTACCCAAAGTTCATTCAACCGGTATTTGACATGGATGTGTCGGAAAGCGCACAAGTTGGAACTTCGATTGGTATGGTACAGGCTACTGATCAAGATGCTGGCAGTGATGGCAGAGTTTACTACCTATTTGTGGGTAAGGCTCATTTACTAACATATACAAAATAATTTTAACAAGAAACTACAAGTTTCACTCCGTTTGGATTGACAAAAAGATAATTTTCAAATTTTCATTGCAGGTTCATCCAACGACCGCGGCTTCGCAATTCACCCAGAAACCGGCGTGATCAGCGTGTCGCGACGACTCGACCGTGAGACTCAAAATCGCGTTGTTCTAACCGTAATGGCCAAGAACGCTGGTGGTATTCGAGGTAACGACACCGATGAGGCTCAAGTGATCATTTCCATCCAAGACGGTAACGATCCACCGGAATTTCTTCAAAGTTTCTACGATGCGAGTGTCTCAGAGGGCGTTGCGATCGGCGCCAAAGTTATCACAGTCCGTGCGATAGATAAGGATGTCAGACCACAAAACAACCAATTTTTGTACTCCATCATCGGCGGCAACACCGCGCAGGCGTTCAAAGTTGATCCCCAGTCCGGAGACATAGAAACGGCTAAACTTTTGGATCGAGAAACGATTTCTAGTTACGAACTGATTATCGGCGCCATTGATATGGGTTATCCCCCACAGACAGGTGTCGCAACAGTCAGGATTGAATTGTTGGACGTCAATGACAACGGACCTACCTTTGAATCAGCGGAAATCGTTGGTTATATTAGCGAGAATGAACCAGCTGGTAGCAGTGTGATGACTCTAAGCGCCACTGACCCAGATTTACCACCTAATGGACCGCCATTTTCTTACAAGTTGATTGGAGGAAAACATAGTGACTTTGTAACTCTGGATAAGCATACTGGTTTGATTAAATCCACCAAGAGTTTCGACCGAGAAGCTACACCACAGCTTGAATTGCTGGTTTGTATTAAATTATATTTGTTGTGATTGAGATAAATACAGATGGAGCCACTAAACAGCAAGGATTCATTCTGATAAACAAATTATAAATAATATGATACTACTTGATATTTGAAATTATGTTTTCCAACTAAATTTTCAACTTAATTAAAAGTTCGTTCATAAAAATTTATTATTCACTTGTGAAGTTGTTTTTTGTATTGTAATTGTAAATTGTAAAAATATTCAATCAAAATAAGTTAACTTGAAAAATGTTCGACGCTACTAGGATATCTATTTTATAAATGTTAATTTGTTTTGCATAAAATTTATAGGTTGAAGTTGAAGATTCTGGTACACCTCGTATGAAGAGCGAGCACGCAGTGAGCATAATTGTCCTGGACGAAAATGATAGTCCTTCTTTACCACGATCCGTTCACGTATTGATTTACACCTTCAACGAGCTAATCCCGGTCGGCAAAATCGCAGACATTCGACCAATCGATCCAGATACCGTCGGCGATTATACTTGCAAAATACTTCAGAGCTCAAATCCGGCTATTCTAAGCATTCCGAATGCGTGCGATTTGCACATTAATAAAATTACACCAGGTAAAATAAAATGCATTTCAAGAATTCAAATAATTAATAATACATTTTGTGGGACAAATATATTAAAATTTATGTTATATCAGATTCAATGAATTAATTTTTAATGCTTTTAAATTTTTTAAAGTCAATCGCTTAAATCTAATTGTGACATCAAATAATTTGTAATGAATAATTTTCAGGAATAGGATATTCAATGAGTGCATTAGGCAACGATGGATTACACGCTGACGTAATGTCAAAAGCCACAATTGAATTTATAAACTTCAACAATTCAACCATAGAAAACACAGTGTTGATCAGCATCCCCGAAATGACATCCAGTAAATTCCTCAATAAATATTATCGAACTTTTATGGACAGCTTGCAGGAGGATTTGAAAGCCGACGAAAATCTACTGATGTACAGCCTCGATGACTCCAACAACGAATTGAAAATATTTTTGGCTATAGACTCGTCGCAAGGTATTCGATCCAAACCTCAGGTCTTGGATTATCTAGTTCGGAAGAAACCGCAGCTCCAAAATTTGCTTCAACAACCGTCTATGATTATTGGTTACTCGCCTTGCAAAGCGGACAGCTGTCAGAACAGCGGTATTTGCAACGATGGAATAGTAATTGACGATAGCGCGAGAATCACCAATAGCCAGTCGTTAATATTCACTTCGCCGAAAATTTTTTACGACATCACGTGCGCGTGTCCAGAGGGCTTCATTGGAGAACGATGCGAAAAGAAGCAAGAACCTTGTTCTCCAAATCCTTGTCATATGGTAATTTATTTCATTCTGCCCTGTTAAACAAGATTATATGATTTCTCATACAATTTTATTATAATTTACTATTATTTTAATTATGAACATAAAAAATAATAACTTGTTTTTATTAAGTATTGTTAAATTAGTTTATAAGACTCGCTTATGTATTATCGCTGTCGACTTCTGCAAATTTCTAATTTCAATTCAACTGTGAGAACCATTTTAGCCTCTTCAATTCGCCATCTACCGGTGAAACTGTTGTATCTAATACTCATTTGCACATATTTTATAATAATTTTCATAGTAACTTGTTACAGTACAACAGCTTCACCAGTATGTGGCGAATTAAAATCGTTCTTACAGTTAATTTGAAGTTGTGAATCTATGAAATTAAAGTGTGATCTCGCATAAGAAGCTGAAATAAATTAATTGTAATAAATTAATGAATTCTAAAGCTAATTAATGATCAAATAATCAATACAATATACATTTTCATTACAGGGTGCACAATGTCGTCGTATTGGGTACAACTTCCATTGTATTTGTCCATCGAATCGTGAAGGCAAACTCTGCGAATTAGAACGAGGAGACGTGTGTGCCAATAATCCCTGCAAAAACGGCGGCTCCTGCAAAGAAAGTCCAGATGGCTTGAGCTTCTTTTGCCTATGTCGAGCCGGATACAGAGGCAATCACTGCGAAGTTGTCACCGATTCGTGCAGACCGAATCCTTGCTTGCATGGTGGACTTTGCGTTAGTCAAAAACCTGGGTAAATAACTGCTTCCAAAATCATTTCCATTCAAGAAACTTGAAGCCTCCAACAGTTATTAATGAGCGAAATTAAAATTGAGTGAAATTTAACCTTATATTTGAATAAGAAATTTTGCAATTGTTGGACCAAAATTTATAGAGAAAATAACCATTTTCTACACTTGTAAAGAAAGTGATGACTTTCCACACTAGTGTAAAAAATGACTACTTTCTTCACGGTAATGTACTATTGTTAATTAGTTTGCTAATAAACGTTGAAAATGTCAAGTATATTAAATTTAAATTTTAAAACGCAAAATTTTAAACAATCATTTAAGCAATTAATTATTTCAGTAAAACTGATTTTTGTTTTTACTGCAATTCGATTATTGTTCTTTAAATTTCATTTATCAATTTAGGTACAGCTGCAGTTGTCCAGATGGACGATATGGTCGACACTGTGAAAAATCCACATTCGGCTTTGAAGAACTGTCATACATGACTTTCCCGTCATTAGACAGCAACACCAATGACATCACCATTATATTTGCTACAACCAAACACAATTCCTTGCTTCTCTACAATTATGGCCATCAAACGGGTGGACGGTCAGATTTCATTGTTCTCGAACTGATCAACGGAAGAATCGTTTTTTCTTACGGCGGAGCCCGAAGTGCTTCTACTTTATTAACTATCAAGTCAATCAATTTGGCAGATGGCGAGTGGCACAAGGTGACAGCTACGAGGAACGGAAGAGTCGCGTCGCTGAGCGTGTCCAAGTGTCAGGAACATGGGGATGTCTGCGATGATTGTCGACTTAGAGATAGAAATTGTTATGTTGATGGAACTGGACCTACTGGGTAAGAATAATATTTCTTTACAATGTAAAGTTCACATATGAAAAAAAAATTGTTAATTGATAGTTATATATTTAATGTAATGTTGAATTAATGTAAGTTTCAAACAGAATGGGTTCAAGCTTAAATCTTATTACACTCGAATTTAAATTAAAGTTCTCATTTGGGACCATAAATTTCATTCAAAACGTTGCAGCTACTGCGCAAGATATTCGCTCATCCGAATTCTTACTGATTACGGCTAGGGATCCTATATCTTGTCATTTAGTTGAAAGTAATAAGCAAAGATGGCGCGGAAAACGCGTTTATTACGTGCGCATTCTCAGCGTCATCTCGGCTTATTACTTTCAACTAATTGACAAGGTGTAAACCCTTGATTGACCCTTGATGATCTGAGTGTGTTTGAAATTTGTGAAATATTGTTCAACAATTTTAATGTTCATTTAATTATTGAGTCATTTGGTCATCGTTAAATTTTCAATTACTTATATATTGAATTATTGATTCGTTGAGTTGTTACTTCGAACATAAGATTAATGGACTGTCTTTGTCAACAGAACTTTGAACTTCAACAACAACCCGCTTCTATTTGGCGGTTTGATAACAGCAGATCCTGTCCTCGAACGACCCGGACAAGTGCATTCGGATGACCTGGTAGGTTGCGTTTATTCCGTGTCCGTCAATGGCCGATTGCTGAATCTGACAAATCCGTTATCTTCACGGGGAGTAAAATCAACCTGCGGTAGAAGTGAGCAAAGTCCGTGTGTCAGAGGTAAAGAGGATTTGAATTTGGCGTGTGGAATGAACGGAAGATGTCACGACAAATGGCACCAGGTAGCGTGCCAGTGCGGCGATCTCATAGCACCAAACTGTAAGAGTTCTTTAGAACCGGTCACCATCAGTAATAGGGGCTATATTGAATTCAAGGTAAATTACTTCATTTGTTATAAAAAAAAAAAAGATGAAGGAAATTATGAAGTAATAAGGAGTTTATAAGACGAATTTAAATCTGTGTTTTTCTGAAATAAAGGCACTTCAAATATCTTTAATCATTATCATTTAATTATTTAATTATTATTTCAGATTTCACAAAAGCATAGGAGAATGCAGTTGCTCGACAATCTATATCGTGGCAGCACTATGTGGCACAGCTATCGTGAGAGAAGAAGTATCAACGAAGATTTTGAGTTGGCGACTGAAACGACATTTGTGCCGGCTAAAACGATCAGCCTCATGTTCAGAACAATAAAACCAGATGGCGTGCTCATTTATGCGGCAACTAATAAACACTTTACATCTATTGAGGTAAAAATGCACTAATTGAACAGTCATTTTCTCAAAAAAGTAACTACTTAAAATCTCATGCGTTACTTTAAAACCTATTAAATTTTAAATAATAATTTTCATTTATATTCAACATTTAAAATTAATTTGAATTTCGATAATTCTGGAAATTTGATTCAAATAGATTACTTTTCAATCGGTTACAAGATAATCACTAATAATAAATGTGTTAAAAACATTATTTAATAAAATTATGAAACAAAAAAAAATTAACCACTACCATGATTTCAGCTTCGCGAAGGCTACATCGCTTACTTCTCCGCCTCCCTTTTGGGCACCCCTGTCAATATGAGCGGCTCATCCGATCGATCCTTAGCAGATGGTCGATGGCACAACTTGACCCTCGACGCCTATTCCCGTAGCCTACGCATCTACATAGATGGCGCCATCATCGGCGAAGAACTCGATCTAGCAGGCGTACATGATTTCCTCGACCCCTATCTCTCCATTCTGACATTGGGTGGAATTCGAGCAGACCTGTACTATGTACCAGAAACCAGTCCCTACAGCTTTGAAGGCTGTCTCGCCAACTTCACAGTAAATCGCGAAGTTCAACCTCTCAATGGTTCCGGGTCAATTTTCCCCGAAGTCATATACCACGGCAAAATAAGCAGCGGTTGTCGAGGTCCCATAGGCATCAGTGCTGCTGCCACAGCGGATCCACTAAGCATCGGTATCACCCTCGTAATCGTCTTTTTCATCACTTTACTAATTGCCATCCTTGTGAGCTTCGTGGTCTTCCGCCTGCGTCGTCAAAACAAAGAAAAGTCAGCCAGCGGGATCGCCAATAAAAGCAGCACCATCATCGCTGGTAACTCACTAGTCGGACCAAGCGAGGCGCTAATGTCGCGCCATGACAACACTTATATCTCAGACACAGCGACGGAATTACGGGTCGGTCATCTTCCACCGGAACTTATCTCCAAGAAGTTCAAAGAACGAGATGCGACAGCGCCACCTCAGCGACCAGACATAATCGAACGCGAGGTGAGCAAACCAGGTCTGCGAGACGAACATCCACCACTCCATCCGTTACAACCGCCGCATGCGCACGAGCGCCCGGAACCGGAACTACCGGAGCACTACGATCTGGAGAACGCGAGCTCTATCGCGCCAAGTGATATCGATATCGTTTACCACTACAAAGGATACCGCGATGGCATTCGCAAGTATAAGGCTGGTCAGCCTACGCCAGGTGGTGCCCCCGGCACGACTGCTGGCGCCAACTTTGCTGGTCACAAACACAATAACCAGCACCGCCATTCTGGACACCCTGGTCCGGGTTTCCCTTGTGCCATGCCGGTTGGCCAGAGCCCACCAAATACCGTGCCAAAACTCCTGCAGAGCACGCCACTGGCGCGACTGTCACCCTCTAGTGAGCTTTCCGCGCAGCAACCAAGGATACTCACGCTCCACGATATCTCTGGAAAACCACTGCAGAGTGCTCTGCTAGCCACTACTAGTTCATCTGGAGGTGTTGGTAAAGATGCGATGAATTCGAATAGCGAAAGGAGCCTTAATTCACCGATTATGAGCCAATTGTCTGGTTCGAGTGCCAGCCGCAAGGTAGCGACCAACAACGAATCCGGCGTTAGTATCAAGAAGAGTAATAACAACGGCGCCGGCACCAACAACTCCTCGGGTATGGGTTTCACCGCGGAAGAACTTAAGAGGTTGAACTGCAGACCCAGAACCTCGAGTTTGGTCTCGACGTTGGACGCGGTTAGTTCGTCGAGCGAGGCGAGAGGGCGCCACCTGCACAGGAGACACAGTCCCCCGCCAGAGAGGCTGAAGCGGAGGAATTCGTCGACGACGGACGAGAGCGGCAATGATAGTTTTACATGTTCGGAGATAGAGTATGATGCTAATTCTCTCGCGGCGGATAAAGCGGACGATGATTTGTATAATAAGTCGGAAGATGGCGCTGTGCAGAGGACGAATGAAGGCTCCCAGTCGGGGAAGAACGCGAACATTAATTACGATGGTTTCGATAGTTCGTTTCGAGGCTCGTTGAGTACGTTGGTAGCGAGTGACGATGACGTTTCCACGCACATGGCCAGTCTTTACAGACCGTCAAGTAATAATAATAGTATAAGTAATAACGATGAGCATGGCAACGAAGCTACGTCGAGAAATACGGCGCTGAGTTGGGATTACTTGCTTAATTGGGGGCCGAATTTCGAGAACCTCGTTGGCGTGTTTATTGATATTGCGGAGTTACCAGACAGTGTCAATAGGCTGCAGAACACGCTCAGACTGCCGACTGGTATTACGAAACCATCGGAAGAGTACGTCTGATTTTTGGAGACTGAAAATTGGAATTGTTTGAAGAGCTTCGAATGGTTTGATGGTTGTTGGGTTGCTGATTTTAGATCATGTTTGTTAAGTCTGCTAAAATCTAAAATAACTTTTATGTAATTATTTATTATTGAATTAAGCTTCACATGTTTTAAGTTTTTAAAATAATGCATTATTCTACTTGCTTTATATTAAAAGTTGATTTACATAAAAATGATCAATTTCATTTATGGAAATTCGTTAAGTTTAATATGAGGTAATGCAAAATATGGAATTAATCTAACTATCATTGAACCGTCCAAGTTTCTCAAACAAGCCTAATGAAAATTGTTATTTAAAGTAATTGGGCATGTAGAGCTAAACTGAATGAACGAATTGTGGACAGTTGGTTCAATCACTGGCGAGTATGTGCCCAAAAATTGTGATTTATTTAAATTTAATACAATTGCGCAGTTGCCAAATCTGTTTCTTAACGGTGATATAACAGTGGAAAACAATAATACTCAAAAAAATTTAAAAAAAATTGTGTAATTAGAAGAACTATCTGTCATGATAATTAAATATAAAAAAATGTCACAAATTCAGTGAAAGGAAAAATATAAATAGTTAAAAATTCTTTTTTTAAATTAGTATATTAAGACTAAATTTACACATTGAAAATAGACTAAAATAATTTTTTTAAATTATATATTTGTATAGGTATATTTTTCACTTTACTGGATTTCGTGTGCAAAAGTCTCATTTCAATACAAAAAGAAATCTTTCAAACAATACTTGCAGTTCTTCGCAGACAGCGATATAACAATTATCATCTTTCCAAACGTGACATCTTGTATCAGGATGTCTGGAAACGTGTACAGTTAATTATAGTGCAATTGAAAGAAAAAAATAGGAGCAAAAGGAAGCTGTAATTACAAGAACAAAATTCGTTTAGGATTGTTCTTACTGCTAAATTACAGTAATTGTAATCTAACTGTTTCATGAGATTCCAATCATGGTGCAATGTTTCTTTCCTCGGGTGTGAATAAATGTAAGAATTATTTCAGAAATATTTTGTTAGCAAGAATTTTGTAATCTTGGTTCAACAAATGTAGAATTTCCTTCATAACATGCTTGAAATAAGATCATAATTAAAATGTGAACAAAAAATTATACTATACATTTGTAAAAATTTATGTGGTAAAAAAATATCACGAAATTCACTTTATAATAATAATAAGTGGATTTACTTGATTTAAAGGTAATCCACTTATTTGATCCATGTATTGTTTGATGATGTTGCATTTTCGTTATGATTCCATGATGACAATTTTTGTAACAAAAATCTAGATTCGTTGAACCAAGGAAAGCTTTCGTTTTTATAACTTTATGAAGTTATATATAAACATATACATCACAGGGTATAAACTCTACAAAGTACCGTTGTCGCGGCGGAATACTTGACCGTTGCCTCTTTTGCGTGTAAATTGATGCGGAAACCATTCCGAGACTGATTTCTATGGTTCAAAGGCCAATTTTTATACGATTATTTTATAATGTTAAATTATTTACGTAATTCTCGTTTCGACGTGTGTAAATACTCTACGTGAATTGTAAAAAAAAGCGTATGTATGTGGGAATGTATAAAATTTATGTGTATTATTATATTTTTAATAAACAGATTCATTTCCTAAAAAAACGATAAGATTTATTTATTTCGTTTATAGGCAGCAAAGATTTTTTTCTTTTCTTATTTTTAAATTCTAATTAGTTAAATGTAACAAAATCATCATGTAAAAAAATTTAAAATGTAAAATTTAAATAATTAAATCATTGTTTAAACTTTTTTTAATTTTAAACATTTGTTCAATGGAAAAAAAGGAAAATTTTGAAATATATGATATTAAAACAAGTATAAAGTCAGTAACGTTATTTAATATATTATATATATTTATTATATATTTATTCAATGACGTTAAAAAAAATGGGGAACATAAATTCCACAATACCTAATCATCAAATAATTTATTAAAAAAATTGCTCTTATAATTTGTTGATGTATAAAAGTTTACAGTCTTGCAGTATAAAGCAGGCAGTATGATAAATATATATTAATATATATTGTTGTCTTTGGTGAATTCTCGGCGACGTGAGTAAAACACTTTCATTAAGTTACCAGTTGTCCAAAAATTCAAATCCAGTCTTTGGAATTTCAGTCTCTTTGTTAGTCGACAATGATTCAAAACTTTCGTACGAACCTGGAGTGTCTAATAAATGTTGCTTTTTGATATCATTCAACTCTGAAAAATATGAAAATTAAACTTAAAATGTAAAATTAAATTTTGCAATTATACTTTCCAACGTACATTTGTAAATGAAAATCCAATCACCCATAATTTCTTAAATTAAATTTTTAATTTCAGGCAAATTAATTTTAAAAATAATGAATATGCAAATATCAATTTTATAGTATCCAAAATTTTGATTTAACGACACAAATGTTTCGTTTAATTATACTTTACTAATTTTCGTTTATTGATAGACTTTAAAACTTAATGTTCAAAAATTTCAGCTTGTTTTGGCAAATTGGATTATAAAAAAAATAATAGTATTAATAATTTCAATCAATAAATACATAAAAATTATTTCATAAAATGAGTTTCAGTCAAGACATATATCTCATTCAAATTGAAATCAATAAATATAAATGAAATGCTGTACCACATTCTTCCTTAAAAAATATAGTATCAGAGTGATTTTGTGATTGAAATGAACGTAAGTCGTATCTGTCCTTTGATACTTCATTGATTTGTTGAATTTGCAATGAATTGGAAAACCGTGGAGATTCGACAAAATAGTTGTTCAAACTCAAGCCTTGTGATTCTTCTGAATTGTTAAAAATGCTCAAGTTCATTTGGGATTGAGTCATAAAGGAAAATGGAGCAGAATGTTCATCCTTCCAACGCAAAGTCTGTAATTAATAAAAAATTAAATATATAAAATTCAATAAAAAATTCAAAATATATAATTCAATAAAAAATTTAAAATGTTATCAAAAACTATGATATCAAAACGTTTCTTACCGATCCACTTTCATCAATTACATATTTCGTTCCTGTTTGAACTTTTAATTTAGGATAATAATCCGGCAATTCCTTACAGTGATCAAATTTTTTTATAGTATATTTCAAAGCTACGTCCGGCTGAATGATCGTCTCATCGATGGCTTGGTTCTGCTCCTTGACACTCAAAGTATTCCACAGTCCCTCGTAAGCTTCTTTTGTCGAAGCGATCTCTTGACCAATTCGTTTCGTCAACGAATTGATGTTGTAAAAATAATCGTCGGCCACTGATTGGAGCATCTTTGTAGCGATTATTCAACCAAAAAAATATTTAATTAAAAGTCACCATTTTCATGATTTCCATAGCGAATCTGTTAATTAAACAAAAATCTACATTAATTTTCGTTTTACAATTTAATAAAAAGTATTTCTACAAAAAAAAAGGGTTTAAACACTAATAATGCATAGTATTTATAAAATATTTAGTTAATACTTAAAAATATTTATGAATTATTTTAATAAATATTTTAAATATTTACTAAATATTATATAATTTATAAATATTGTGCACTGTTAAGAAACTCAATTTTTAATATAATTTCGTGCTGAATGAGCTTAATTTTAAAAGTCAGAGTAAATAAATTGTTCGAAAAATTTGAAAAAAAATGTATTTGGAGTCAAATTTTCTATTGCATTTTTTAGATTATAATATATATAAGATTAATACATTTATAATATATATAATACAAGATTAAAAATTTTTTTGTCCAAAACAATCTGATGGCTGAACCAGGGTTATGCATTTCGAACGTCATAAGAAGTCTTAATTATATTTAAAATTCAATAACTATGTTTTCAAACACTTTGATCAAGTTAAATAAACTTCTTTCTTTATTTACAACGTCTACTAATTTTTATTCCAAAAAGTGATATCTGAACTTTTCCAAGAAAAAATCGTCATTCCAAGTATCAATCATAACAAAAGATATTACCTTTAAAAAAGATTGAATATCTAGTAAAATGCTTACAAAAACAATTGTTTCGAAGCAACATTGCTTATTTGTCAATCACATTTCCTCACGACCTTTAAGTTCAATTCCTTATGAGCTCTCTTGTCAGGATGAATTTCCTGCTGCAGGATCTTCACTGCATTTTTCATCAAACGACGCGATTGCGCACGAAGCAACAAAAATGTGCCGGTAACTAACAAGTTTTTTATTGTTATGTAAACATCAACAAACTTCTATGTTTACAAAGTTATTATTTATTTATTTCTTTTTTCTTTTGTTTTATGTTTTGTTTACAAATAATTATCGCTTGTTATTTAATGTATTTGGAGTAGAAAAAGACAGAGATATATGATACAACAGAGTGCGTGACAAAGAAAAACGATATTAGATTGTTTTCTAAACAGTACGATCAATGTCAACGAGTGCTGCCATCTAGACGAGATTAATTATGATATTGGTTGAGTTATTACTGTCTTGTAAACAAAAATTAAAAATAAAATAAAATAGTTAAACAATATCTCCTGTAAATAAAGAAAAGGACGGAATATATAGCTAAATTTAAAAGACCACTTGGAATTATTGTGATCTGTCGACATTAGAATTGTTTGTCTTTTTAGGTGAGTATCATGCTTGTCTTATGATTTAATTTTTTGTTGCATAATATTGTGTTTTGATGTTGTTCAATGTACAAATTTTCAGGAATAACAATTAATTGTTTCAGTTGCTTAGATTTAATTTAGACGACCCGATTAGTGACTTAAAGAAATCATTTCTGAAAATGTCAGGCTCTCAGTTGACGAGGTTAAGTTCGAGGCATTTGAACAAAAATGTTATGAAATTGTTTAGGTAAGGTTTTGACAACTTTTTTACTTTTAGAAAATGTTACTGTACTTTTATTTATTATTTTATTATATTTTTGTTTAGTTTTGGAATAATTAAATATGATTTGTTTTTAATGTTTTTTGCTTATGTTTTATTTGAAAAATGTGTAAATATTTTTGTAATTATACTTATATGTTTATAAATAATCAATATTTATTAACACACAACATTTTTTATTTATATTTTTTTTTATTTATTATGTATTCATAATAAAACTATACATCAACTAATTTCAGAAACTACATATCAACACAAATCATCAGGGCAAATAAAGATGTAACTCATAAAACGGAAATCAACGTTGATCAACCGTACCCCTACACAACCTCCGAAGCAGCCAAATGGACTGCACGCGAAAGTCGAAAACCTGACGAAAACAAACCGGAATGTCAAAGCCTGGTAATTTCTCTGAGCATGATCTTCTTCTTGTCCTACTTCTGCATTTTCCGCGAGGAAAATGATGTTGACGAAATATTCACCCGGGACCTCAGATCATATTTCCCGGAAATGTCTGATTCAGAATTCTACAAAGCAATGGGAGGTGGTAATCGCCCAGTGAAATAAAAATTTGGGATTGTGATTAGTTGTTGATACGCAGCGTTATTTTGTGAATAAAATTATCTATTTATGTACATAATTATTTTGTCGATACAAATTGTTCTGTTGTAATAAAACGTTTTAAAACCAAAAATTAATGTTCTTGCTAATTGATTAATAGAATTGATATTGTTCTGACACTTATTATCGTCGTTTATTGAATTCATTTTTTTATTTCCCTTGAGTGGATGTCACACTAGGTGACGAAGATTAAATATTGAATTTGGCGCCAAAAGAATGATATTACTAAATAGATGAGAAATTTGTATAAAAATGAAAAGCGATGACAATAAGACTATCATTTGTTCAGTACTTCGACAATATATATTATCTTTGATAAATATATATATTATATATTATTTATAAATATATTTTTATATTTATATTTGTATAAAAAATGTTGTCTTTAAGATAAAATATTTTTCATCAAATCAAAAAAGATTTAGAAAAGAATCGATTCGTTATCATTTTTTATCTCAATTTAATTTTTTATATTATATTATACTTTTCAAGAAAAAATATGTATATCGGTATTGCAGGGATCATTAAGTTTTTAAATATGACAACCTCTCAACAAAGATTAAAGAAAATGATCATTAATATACCTTAAACTTTGCTACCTTTTTTCATTATTTATTATTAAATTTTTTTGTCGAACACCATTTAATCAGTAGCAAATCACGCGAAAAATATGTTTCTATCGTTTTATCGACAACAAAGGTGTCTATATTACCATCAGTCGGTAATACAGGCACCTGTATTACCGGCCGAGTATTATGGCACCGCGCGATCCCGACGGGTCTGTTTCGACCGAAAAAGTGGTCGCTCCCGAATGTCACGTTCGCGTTGTTAACAGAACGCCACGATTGGACGCTGCCAACAATCGCAGTCGTTGCTACGACAATGGTAACCAAGTTTTAATGCAAACAAACCGAATAAGCCCGTGTTAGCTTGTCAACAATAAAGCAGATAGGTTAATGACACTGCACTCCCATGCTTGTATCGCTGTCATACATATTTTGACACATTTCCTCGTCGTGCTTATTACGTCACATTTGCGATTTGATATTTTATCAGTTTTTCGGCCAATTTTCGTTAATAAATCATCTCGTTTACTTTGTGTGGTAAAAAAAGTGATTTCGTTATGAAACGTGTAGTTGAAAGTGTGATGTTTTTGCATAATTTTTCGTTTTGTATTTATCTTATGATTATTTTTTTTTTATATTACTCTAGTTTTTAATTTTGTTTATTTCATTCTTTTAGCTTCAAAATTTGTTTTTTCATCAATTCGCTAATTAGTATTTTGTTTATTTATTTACTAACTTGTTTATTTCATATTTTACACTTTTGTAGAATAAATAATTTATTAACATATGTTTGTTGAATGTGCGAGAAACATTTGGGGCTTAATACTGTGAAACAATAATCTATATTTAGATCAGTGAATATTTAACGGTTGTAACAATTTGATGAAATAAGGTCAAACAGATTCAAACTGATTTAATTATGAGAAACTAAGTTTCTTGTTGACTTTTGTAATTTTGATTAAATTTATTTTAAAAAAATTCATTTGAGCGAATGAGAAATCTATTTGTATATTAAATATTGTAAATGAATGTTACCCATTGTCTCATTCATAGAAAATGCTATCGACACCATTATGATGTCTAAGTATTTAATAATTATTTCGAAAAAAAAATATTACTCTTTATTTAAAATTAGTAATAATAATATAAAATCATAATGGATTGCTTTTAATATTTATAAAAATCCTTACCCTATCGTACAAATATATGACATAACATATATATATATATATTATATTTTAAAATTTTTTTTTGTTGCTTAAAACGTTATTTAAAAATGAAAAAATGAAACAAAAACTAACAAAATTTATATTTTACAGATAATAATAAACGTACTACTTTATATAAGAAAGAAAAGGTTTATTTGTTCCTGAAAGCGTTTATGTGAACTTTATTTGCTATATGCAATATTTTATTTCAATTTTAAATTTCACTCGTTTAAAGACATATATAAATCACAAAATTTAAATTAACATTTCATATAATTAATATTTTCAAAAAGAAAAAAAATGATTAAATCAAATTAATTTTTAATTTTATTTTTCTTAATTTACATCTCTACTTTAAATCTCGACGAGACAAAACGTTTTTAAAACACATGCACAAAAACACTGCTTTGCGTACCTAATCAGCGGTTCGAAAATATCACTTTTCTACCCTTGGTTAGAAACGTTTACTTTTGTATCTTTGACGTTATTTCGTGATTTTTTTACCGCCCTAGGGTGGAAAACGGTGCTATTGCGAATTAAGACAGAAAAGCATTAAGTTTCCCTAGAATTAGAAAAGTAGTTTTCCACAACACTGAATATTTTAACAATTAAATATTCTGTGACGAAGCAATCATTAACTATTCGCCATTATTGCTCAATGTACTTTTTGTTTAAAATAAAATAAAAGAAAAAGCAAAACAAAATAAACAAAACAATAAGCAAACAATAACAAATAACAAAAAAAAAATAAATAAAGCAACAACAAAAATCAAGACAACAAATAAAAAAGCATTAATTTCTTATCGTCATGATTTCAGGATCACAATAAGCATTAAGCCATGTCCGACAAGGAGGATAAGCAATCGGCCAATCAGATCGACGTGGTACTTCCGCAGCAGGGTCTTCTTTACGCCGAAGAGACACTGGAGTACGTCCTGTGCAAGCCCAAGTTGATGCCGCTGAAGTCGGTGACGCTGGAGAAGCTCGAGAAGATGCAAAAGGAGGCGGACCAAAAGCTGAAAGAGTTCCAAGAACAAGAATCGCGCAAGTGAACGACGTCGACCAATGAGAAGGCGGAAGCATGTCGCTCGGCCCGCTGTTAACCGAAGTTATCCTGGCATTTTGCCTGACGGTTACTCTCGTTTATCGATACGGCAACATCTTTCGCCAGCACATTATTGTCACTATCTCAGTATTGGTCGCTTGGTATTTCTCACTGCTCATCATATTCGTCTTGCCTCTTGATGTCTCTTCGGTAAGACATGAGAAAGCAAAAGCATAATCAAAGTTATACGTCGTAACTGCAAACAGTTATCAATTAGACCTAATATACTGAAATTATTCTAATACCCCTCTTCCCAAATTATGATACTCAGGGGGTGGGAGTGGTCCCTAAATCTTGAGCGAGATCAATAGCCTGTATATATAATATTTTATGTACTATATATACTATAATATTATAAATACTATCGACAAAAAATTCATATAGGATCCTGAACAGTAATTTGATACAGGAATCAACATGAGAAACTATACCATTTGGAAATATATCTAGATTTCCATACATGATCAATTTGATCGAATCATCAACCATGTAGAAACCATCAGAGTTGCCAAATTGTACCATAATTATAGAAATATGTAATGATTTCAAGCTCAGTCTAATGCATATTGCAGTTTTAAATAATGAAATATTAATTGATAGATTTAACAGTATTATGTTAACCTGTGTATACCATAATTATAAATAATTTTATAATTTTATGACTTGTATCATAATACAACTGGCAACTCTGTATAAGATCCTATATGGATTTTTCCGTTAGAATAATATACTATATACACTGAGAAAACCATACTAACTGAACATGTTGCATTTATTTAATATTGTGAGTGATAGAATTGAAGTAGTTAATTGAAAATTTGTATTGTGAATTCCTATATATTTTGAGATTAATGAGGTTGATATTCTTTACCATATGCAACAAGTTTTTACCATTTTGATATTCTTGGTATATGTATGTAATATGATACTATAGTATATAAACTATATGTTATAATATTATAAATATTTAAGAAAAGGAAGGATCTTCAGCTGGGATAAAACTAGAATTGTAATTTCTCTAAAAACAAAATGAATAAGGTGAAAATACCTAGAAAACTAGGTGTTTCCATCTTAATATTTTTAAAATTAAAACAAGAATTGGAATTTTTTTTTTTAATAATTGTAAAAAATGGATAATATATGTTTAATAAAAATATCTGAACGTAACCATTTATATAAATTAACAATTCAATTAATTTATTTCAATTAATCCTTTCAGACTGTATTTCGCCAATGCATTGAACAAAATATTCACAATATAACAGTCAATCCAACGGAAAATGTGACATTACAACCAGCTCACACATGTCGCGAACCATGGTCTAGCGTACCGGACAACGTTTTCCCGAACCTTTGGCGTATCGTTTACTGGACCTCGCAGTGCCTCACGTGGCTCATACTACCGTTGATGCAGTCTTACATAAAAGCAGGAGATTTCACTATTCAGGGGAAATTGAAATCTGCGTTGATAGACAACGCTATTTATTACGGCAGTTATCTATTTATCTGTGGCATTCTCTTGATATACATTGCGCTAAAACCAGGTCTCGATCTGGATGGGTAAGAATGGTTTAAATAATGTTTTACATTCATTTCAAAATTATGTTAAACAAAAATTATATTACATTAAAAATTATGAGTTTGATGTATCCAGCGTTAATTATTAAAAGCAGAAAAAGCTGAAATACAATTAAACAAAATACTAATTTCACAAAATAAAATATGTTTATTGAATGCTATAGTGCTTTAGAAGGTTTAACTTTTTCGATTTGAAAGTTATTAAAGTTGGGATTTGTTGCAAAAAAATGTTACAAACTTTCATCGCATTAAATTGTTACGTATTTAACACTGATTTCATTAAAAAATTTCAGACAAAAGTTGAAAGCCATCGCGTCGTCGGCTTCTAATACCTGGGGTCTCTTCCTTCTGGTCTTGCTACTCGGTTATGCACTTGTGGAGGTCCCACGCGGCTTGTGGAATTCCAGTAAACCTGGTTACACCTTACATTACAGTTATTTTAAAGTAGCGAAACTGAGTCTGGAGAAATGCGAAGCGGAAGAAAATGTCGACGATGTTTTGGAGGTAATATGAATTACGTGGTAAAAGAAATATGTAAATTAATTTACTGTCTTTAACTACAGTCTTTTAACATGGACAAAAATTAGACAAATTTTCTAAATGCACTCAATATACTAATGC